>JAKUCM010003240.1:0-41601 GCA_023374145.1 Lepidium sativum
GTTTCTTATAATTATTTGGGAAAATGTATTATTCTTTTATTATTATTATTATTAGTTTAACCTAGATAATATAGCCTGTGCTTACCCCCCAAATTCTTATATGAGAAAATTATAGAGAATATATGTTTGATGTTCTCATTCTTATACTATTTTAGAAAACTAATACTGGATCGTCACTAAGTAGATGTCTTAATAACTTGCAAGGGAAATTATAACCCAAGAAGATAGATGATGAATTGATAATTTTACTAAGGATAATAAATTTGTTATCCGATAGAAAATGTCGTTAACGGGTAACTATGTATTAATAAGGTAATATATATATATATATATATATATATATATATATATATATATATATATTAACGCACAATATATATTGATTTTTGCTTTTAAACACATAGTTAAATCAACAAACACAAACAATCATTATTGAAAGCATTTGAGGTTCGAAAATCCACAAGGAATTTTGAATCAACACATTAAGACCATTAGATTTAAGTATAAGCTAAAACAATCACTAGAAATTTCAATATTAAAAGACTACTAAACACTTAAATAAGACCAAACTAAAGCAAGCAAAGATAAAATAAACACAACTAAACTTGAATCAAAGTAAACTCAATACTAGCAACTCAATACCAAAATAAAACTCAAACAAAACAAGACAATAAACATCAAACTTAGATAATCAATAAAAGCAATGGATCTTTGGTTAAGCAAACAATCAATTTGGAAACACAACCAGCTAATGATGTTTAAGATAAAAACAAATATCAACCAAGGACATGGAACACAATTCTAGATTAA
The DNA here is from genome assembly GCA_023374145.1 of Lepidium sativum. NCBI lineage: Eukaryota > Viridiplantae > Streptophyta > Magnoliopsida > Brassicales > Brassicaceae > Lepidium > Lepidium sativum. Next base: position 811 of record JAKUCM010003240.1, read on the forward strand.
CCCACTCTCATGGCATTAACATTTATGTTAATCAATCAATTGAGCTAAACTCTCATTTGCCAATTGAAAAATCAATAAGAATTAAACATAATTCCATTAAGTCCACTAATCACTCTAACTTTATCTCTCAATGATAAGGGAAGAAAAGCTCATAAAATGGTCATCTCCAATCTTGAAGATTTCCCATAGTCACTTTTAGGAAAAATGTTGAGTGTTGTATGCAAATAATCTTTTCTATAGGTGGCAAACAAGCGTAGACAAATGCAACTCAACCTCAGTTGCAGCTGCAAGGACATGAAAACAAGGTATCTTCTCAATCTGAAAACACCACATTCACCACATTTGTTGTTCAAGATCAACTAAACAATTTCGTATCCCTCCCTTCACATAAAATTTCCAAGTATCTATGTGTTCCACCACCATATTTTCTGTGTAATGTCCACATATTGCCAACAAATATTCAACTCCCCGACTATGGTATGTTGTGAGACTCAGTGCATCTTCTCGCCTTTTACAAAACCACATTCCTAGATTCTCTCGTATAAACTCTAAAAGGAATGTGATAGGAAATCATCTTGCTATCTTAAATGCGGCATTGAGAGATTCTGTGATATTGCTCATCAAATGTTTTACCTATGACCTGGGAAGTGAACGCATGACCACAACTTCGGGTCTGCCTCTTCTAAATATGTTACAAGTTTGGGTTTTATATATTGTAACTCCTCCATATATCAGTTAAAGTCTGGAAATGTATATTGCATATGCTGCTCCTTTCACAAAGTACATGAGATGTTTTCCCTTAAATTTGGTCATTGTGTTGTTTTGTAGATGGTAATAACATATCCCTCTTGTTTCCCAAAGCAAAGCCGTGGTACATGTATTTTTGATTGATGTGTGCCTGTTAGAAATTATCACCAAAGGATACTCATCTGAAAAACATGTGTTTAATTTGGTAAAAAAACCGTTCATGGAAAACATCATTCTCACAAATCTACAAGTGGAACACCGCCGTATTTTCTAGTTAGATGACATCCATCCACAACTTCAATTCTCTTGAGATATTGAAAACTAGCTAGCGAGGCACCAAAAAATACAAATAGATATTTAAATCTATTATGCTCATCAATTTCAAGATCTGTAATAGTTCCCGGATTGGCTTCTTCGATTTGTTGCAAATAAGTGGGCAGATTACCATATCCATCTTATGGTGTTCCATGAACCAATTCTTGAGTATATATCAATGTTCGATAGAAAGTAGTATACTTCATCCTCAAACCAAACATTTTTTTATTGCATCCTTGATGTGTTGCGGTGTAATTCCATCAATTACTCCAAAATGATCTATAAATAATCTAGCAATATGTTTCGAAGATGAGTGTTAGAAGTTAGCATATCTCTCTTCCATTGAACATGTATGAACTTTCACATATTTTGTCACCCAGAACATTGTAGTTGTGTCAATGCCACTAGCTCTAACCTTCCATCCACATCCCTTCACACGATATTTTGCCACAAACAGAGCTTTTGTCGACTTGTATGCTTTGAATGTGAATTTACACAACATACTAATCAATCACAGCTCCGACATAAGCTATTCTTTGGTAACAAAAGTATGATTTATGTATATATCGTTGGATCTTCCTTCTTCACCAACATATATCTTGTTTACCCTACTTATATCATCTTCATCCTCATCTTCTAGTTTCCCATATTTACTATAATCTTCACGATCTGTATACACTTCTGGTTCACCATCACACTCATATTGATGTTCATCCACATCTTCAACTCAGTCTTCCTCAAAATTCTTGTCTTTAACTACATCTTCATCACCTAACCCATCTCCATCTGATTATGTATTTTTATCAACATTATTCTTTAATCGACTTGATACATATAGACGTACCATGTATGATTTGCTTAACTCAATCAAACTCTGAACTTGTCTATCATTTGTGAGGTGCATCACGGGAATATCTAAGCCCATTTGATGCAACATTGAATCTGGTAGAGAGTAAGGTAAAACCACAAACTCTATTTTCTTGTCCAGATTATAATCAAGTTGCCCCATCTCAAAAAGTTCCCATGTGTACAACCATCATTCAAGAAGAACATTATCCATTTTTGTGAGTGCCCACCAGGAATGCTTAAACAAGTCTCTTGTTGCCCACTCCCTATAAACAACATGTATTTGAATCATTTCCTGAAAATTAAATATATATTAACATTAGTGAATAGAAGCAAACGCTAGCAGACTACAATGTAAGTCATAAACTTTCTGTAGAAATAATCATCTTGTCATGAAGTTGCAATTAATGAGATCAAAACATACATATTTTATATGTAAAATCGTATTGATGTATTATTTAAATTAGTTAAATTTTGATATTACTTATGTTTTATTTTATAAAGTAAGTAAGATAATATTTTATTACGTATTTTGAAATATGCAGAGAAAATAAAAGTAAAGATGGTTATCTAGTTGAATTGTGTGTTTTATTTACTATGTTCAAGCAAAACTTCAACTCTATTAGCTTCTGTTAACAAAAAAATAAATAAGTAAGGTAATCAATACTTATTTTATAAGAAAATTAGCTAAAAGTGTGCTTATTTAGAAACTTAAATACTTTGAGGGCGAGTCATTGAAGGCGATCTTCAGTGTGTTTAAGTGGTGACGATTCCTATGGTGAGATTGATCTTTGCGAAACGGCGACGGCGGGAGGTCGGTTTGGAACGTGCGAGGGGAGGAAGAGTTTCGCGCAGGGTTGAGAGATCCAAATCTACTCAGTTTTTCCAGTGACTGGTGCGGAGTGAGTGTCGATCTTTAAATTCTTCATCGCGAAAGCGGAGTATTGGAGCTATTTCGATATCGGGGATTTGATTTCGAAATAGCAATGGAAAATATGGAGATTGAGGTAAAGTGAGATTCCAATTATGATTTTGGTCTTTTGGTTTCGATTTGGATACCTAGTTTATGCATTTGAGTTATCAAATGTTCAAATTAGTTTCAACACAATATCTTTTGTGGGTTTGGGGATTGGTCTTACTACCTCTGATAATATTAATTTTGGAGGTGGAGATTCCAAGATGATCCGGTCTCTGGTTTTGGTAAATGGTCCTGGGTCTAGGTATTTCCGAAGGAATATGTTGGAATGACTATACTGGAGGGTGAGTCTTCTATTGGCTCTTGGTCATATAAGCTCTCTCACACTGGGAGGAGTATTTGTTAATGGTAATTGGCCTTTTGGTGTTCATAAGATAACCAATTTTATTAATCGAAGAAGATCATTGATGAGTAGGAGCTGGGATGGTGGCTGAGGGGCGAGGAACTTTATGTCATTCATATCTTGGTTAATTAGTGGGTGGATATTTGGAATAGGAATTGATTATCAATTGATAAAATATTTTCAATCACAAGGAGGGGTTAATTCTATGTATAGATGCTATCTAGTGGCTGTTTTTGTCTGGCTTTTGATCAAAACCTATTCAATTTTCAAGTCAGGATTACGATATTTTGGTTCTGGATCTTTCTTAGGAAGGTTGCTTGGTTTCACCTTATTGAACCTATGGAGGTCTCGGGAGCATTAAACCGAGAAGGGTTAAGAGTACTTCAATCATATCGGTTAGTTTTTGTCAAAGTTTTATTTCAAATGGAAACATATATGAAAACGATTTTTAATTTGAATTTGAATGGGAACCAGATCTTTTTGAGAAAGTCTGATATTTGTTTGGATAATTCAGCTTGCCGATTTCTTAGTTTAATTATTCAAAACTAATGGAGGTTTTGGACGTTAGTAATTGGAAAAGATATAAATAATCTCATTCTGTTAGTATTCCTTGTTTATAGGCTCAATTTGAGTATGAATATTTGGGTAAGATATCATTTAAGCGTGAGATGGTCTGCCTATTTAAAGGGGTGTCGAAGAGTAGATTTCTTTAAGATTCTTATTCTGCGATTTCCCACACTAAAACTACTAGATCGACAGACTCATATAGGACTGCAAATGGCTCAAGTAGGTTTGAATAAGAAGGGTTTGGCGCCAAAGTTGCCTCCTAGATTATTGAAAATAAAAATTCCCAAGATTGACAATTTGGCCTTGTTGGCAAGGAGTTCGAAAGTCATGATGGGACGTTGTCTTAATCCAATGTTCCAGAATGTGGATACCTTTTTATTTAGGATGCCACGGTTTTGGGGTTTGGTGGGTAAGGTCCGAGGGCTTAACTTATGCAATGGGCGTTTTCAATTTGAGTTTTAAAACGAATCGGATATGGTAAGTGTTTTAGACAATGGTGCAATAAATTTTGATGGTTGGATAGTCTCTTACGCACCATGGAAACCCATGGCTGATGTGGACCATTCAAACTTCATTAGATTGTAGATAAGAATTATTGGAATTCCTTTTGAATATAGGGTAGAGGAAGTGTATCAATTAGTAGCTAGTTCTTTGGGTCTAGTTATAAACATCGATGTCTTGAAAGGACAAGTGCTTATTGAGATTCCTTGTTCTAATCCCTTAATCTTTTCATCGATACTAGAATTTGAAGAGGGACGGGAGTCCAAAGTGATGGTAGAGTATAAACATTTGGAGGGATTTTGTAGTCTATGTTATCGAATGACACATGATGCCTCTAAATGTTATAAGGTGAAACCTGATAGTCGGACTGTCGAGATTGACAACACTAGGCGGCTAGGTAATGGTGAGAGAAATAGGTCATACAAAGGGGCGTTTTTAGGTACAAGTAAAGATACCAATCTACTAGCGCATCCCAAAATTGGTAAAGACAAAGTGGAGAGAAGTAAAAGAGGAAGGGGTTCCTCAACACTTCAGCCACAGATTACTGAAACAGAGCATGTACAAAACGTATTCTATCATACTGTTTCTGCTAGTAAGATTTCTTATCACTTGGCCTTGATATATTTTCAGGGAAATGTGGCCGATTTGGGACAAGGATCAGCCTCACTGAAGAAGGTATGCATACCTTTGTTTCAAGAGGAGAATCAAGCTTTGTTACTTGATGTTGAGGGTACTGTTAAGGCTGAAAATAGGTTGATTTCTGCTGACCTACAGCTCTAGAATTCGGAGATGCTGGATATGTTGGATGCGGCTGAGGATCTTGATGTCGAATTGGAGCTACCGCTTATTGAAGTGGCAGACGAGACAGCGGCTAATCTCGGTGAAGGTGAGATAGAACTGGAAATTGAATCGGTTTTTGATGAGTTGGCTCTAGAAAAGTTGTGATGAATAGCCGCTGTGTTTTGACAGCGGAGGATCAAGCTCAAATAAATGAAGCCATGGCAATAAAACTGTAAAAATGCAAAGAGGCGGAACTTAAAAAGCTACCAGCGTTTGTTGAGAAATCAGAAATCCGGAGTTTAACCCCATTAAGGGGTATTAGTACGCGGAAACTGGCCTTGGTTTGTGCTATGTCACCGAGGAGGACACCAAAAATTGCCAAGCCCAAGGAGGATAAACCAAATGAGCATGATAAAAGCTCCAAATAATTTAAATTTATGAATAAGTTTTTACCGTTGGAACTACTTTGAATGCATTGATAACATGTTTTATGTTTGAATGCATTGGAACTACTTTGAATGCATTGATAACATGTTTTATGTTCGAATCTAAGTCAAAATATGTTTGTGTTTTGTCAGGACAAAATAAATTGAGATGTGTATTTCAGTTTTCCAAACATATTGATATTTTTCACAGTTTGTTTAATGGGCAAAGTTTGTTTTTAGCCGTCACTTATAATGCATTATATACTTACGATGCATTACACTGTAATGGGAAAGAGAAGTTGATATTTTATTTAATTGATTTTCGATTCTTACTTGTTTCCTTAAGGGAAAATATTAGTCGATTGTATCAACATAGAATATTTCAAATGTTGATTCCTAATAAAAAAGAGTGGGGTTTTAAGGAGAAGTCGAGGAGGGTTATTGAGCAAAATGACAGCTCTACTCACTACAATTAATTTAATGATTTTTAACTTTTTTTGGAATTGTCAAGGAATTGAGGATAAAGTTACAATTAATTAACTTAAGGATATTTTGAAGAAATTTCGACCAGATTTCTTATTTCTGTCAGAAACAAAAAATAATTATATCCTTTTAGAAAAAATTAAATTACACTTGTGTTTTCAATTTTTTTCTACGGTTGAACCTATTGGTTTAAGTGGTGTTTTAGCATTATTCTATTTGGATCATCACAATGTGGTTATCAATTATAAGGATAAAAATATGATTGATATTTCAGTGGATTTTGGCGAAAATAAAACTTTCATCACTTTTTTATATGGTGAACCGGTTTAGAGTCAGCGAGTTATGTTTGGGAATGGTTAATTAGGATGAGAATTATGAGGTCTACACTATGGTTGATTATGAGTGATTTTAATGAATTGACAGGGAATCATGAAAAACAAGGTGGTCCCCTACGCAATGCTTCATCGTTCCAAAGCTTTAATCATATGATTAGCGATTGTGGTTTAATTGATTTTCCAAAACTTGGGAAGATCTGGTCATGGCAGGGTGTTCGAAGTAATGGGGTCATAAGGTGTGTTCTAGACAAAGCATTCGGGAATGCGGAACGGCATGACTTATTTCCTTTATCTGAGGTGGAATATTTGGAGATCATTGAGTCGGATCATTGTCCTATTCTAGGACGGTTTAGAGACCAAGTAGTCAAATCCCGAAAACAATTCATTTTTTATGAGAGGTGGATTTGTAAGGAGGGTTTTAAGGATATAATAGAAAAAAGTTGGACATGATTATGTGCAAGACGCGTTGTATCTTTCACAAAGAAGATTAATTTATGTCGCAGAGAGATCTCACATTGGAGGAGTAAGAATATTCCTTCTGGGCGTCAGGAACTTAGAGGAACTTAAGAGGATTTTGGAAGACTGTAAGAACTCAGTTATTGATGATCCAGCTGGAATTTTAGAGGCCACAATTAATTTAAAACAGGCCTATGCGGAGGAAGAAGCTTACTGGAAGCAAAAAAGTATGAATAGAGGGCTTCAGGAAGGGGATGAAAATACAAAATTTTTTCATGCTCAAACACAACAACGTAGAGCAAGGAACAAGATTGTGGGTCTTCTAAACCACCAAAATATTTGGGTGACAAAGGAGGCGGATTTATTTGTGGAGGCTTCCCGATATTTTTCAGAGTTATTTGATAGTCATGGGACCACTATGCCAAATTTAGATGTAATCGACACACATATTACGAATATAGACAATCAATGGTTGATGCGGTTGGCCACTGAGGAGGAAATCAAGATAACTTTGTTTTTGATGGATCCTGGGAAATCTCCGGGTCCAGATGGTATGACTGCTTTATTTTATCAGTTCTCATGGGATATTATTAAAGCAGATTTATTGTCTCTGGTTAATAACTTCTTGGTTCAGGGATGTTTTGAGAGGAGTTTGAAAAAAACAAATATTTGTCTTATTCCTAAACTATCCCGTTCGACTAAAATGTCGGAATTTCGACCAATTAGTTTATGTAATATTGGTTATAAGTTGATCTCCAAAGTTATGTGTTTGCGACTAAAACACTTATTACCTAAATTGGTTTTGGAGACACAGTCTGCTTTTATACCTGGTAGGCTAATATCTAGAAAATATTTTGATAGCCTAGGAAATGTTTCATGCCTTGCGTACAAATGGGGCAGTAAAGAGTAAGTTTATGGCCATCAAAACAAATATGAGTAAAGCCTATGATAGGATTGAATGGGACTATGTAGTTTCTCTGTTTCGCAAGATGAGTTTTTGTGATAAATGGGTACAATGTATCATGTTTTGTGTAACAACGGTGGAATACTCTGTAATTGTAAATGGGGTGTCTAAGGGTTGTATTGTTCCTAAGAGGGAGTTACGTCAAGGGAATCCTTTGTCACCATATATTTTCATTCTTTGTACAGAGTGGTTAGTGAGGAAATTGGTCTTGGCAGAGAGTTGTAAACTGATTACAGGGCTATCAATTGCAAGGTCGAGTCTCGCAGTGTCTCATTTGTTATTTGCATATGATAGTTTATTCTTTTGTGAGGCTACAACCGAGGAGACCAACCAAATTTTTCTTATTCTAAAGGAGTATGAGATGGTTTCTGGCCAACAAATAAATTTTGAGAAATCATCTATACAATTTGGAAAGTCGGTCTCTGACTCTGCAAAATTGGAGATTCAACAGATTATGGATATCAATAAGCTATATGGGATGGGTATGTACTTAGGCATTCCGGAAAATTTAGGGTAGCCAAGACGAAAGTTTTTGCTTTTGTGCGAGATAAGTTGCAAGCTTGGATTGGTAACTGGTCTTCCAGATTTCTGTCAAAAACGGGCAAAGAGGTTTTAATTAAGTATGTTCTAACAGCATTACCAACCTATGTGATGTCCTGTTATAGACTACCTAGGGGGTCATTTAAAGTTTAACCTCAACAATAGTTAATTTATGGTGGGCGACTTCGGGTTCCTCTGGTGGGATCCATTGGCGTAAACGGGGTGAGTTATGTAAACCAAAGCTGGCCGGGGGCATTAGTTTCAGGAACTTGGAGGATTTTAATACAGCTGTGTTGGGTAAACAACTATGGCGTCTTCTGGATTTTCCTAATTCATTACTTGCTATAGTGTTTAGGGGTCGATATTATAAGGATCAATTTTTATAGGAGGTACCACTGAAAACATTGTCATCGTACGAGTGGCTTAGTCTCTTTTCAGCTAAAGATTTAGTTTTGAAGGGTGGGGGGGATTAAGGAAAATTGGTGATGGAAAATCGATCAAGGTTTGGAATGATCCATGGATACCTGATCTGGTCAAATTTAATTTTGTTTCCTGAGATGACCGTGGATCAATTTATAGATCTGGATAAGGGTAAATGGAAAGAGATATTACACCGTCAGTACTTTGCCCTTGGAGATGTCCAATTGAGTCTTGGTATTCCTGTTCCCAGGAGGCGGAAACCAGATTTTTGGGGATGGTATTTCACAACCACAGGGAGATATTTGGTTAAATTTGGTTATCAGGTTTCAGAACATTTGTCATTGATTGGACAAAGTCAGTTTGGGCTTTGAACTTCGGCTAAAACCATTTGGACTTTGAAATGTCCAAATAAGATAAAGCACTTTCTTTGGCAAACTTTGTCAGGGTGTATGGCAGTGAATGGAAATATTGCTCGACGAGGGATTCACTGCGATATTCAATGCTTACGTTGTAATGCGGACCATGAGTCTATTAATCATGTGTTTTTCCTCTGCCCACCGGCTCTCCAAGTATGAACGTTATCATGTATACCTTCAGCGCCAAGTATTTTTCTTAGGCTCTCGGTATGGTATAATTTGGATTATTTATTTGGGAAACTGCCGGGAAATGGAAATGTTACCATTTTTCCCAGGATATTATGGCATATTTGGAAAGTGAAAAATTCTTTTTGTTTTTTCTAATAGAGATTTGGATCCTCGTAGAATTCTAAGTAACGCTGAAGCCGATCACTCAGAATGGTCATTGGCGCGTTTTAGAAATTCGCATTGTAGAGTTCCTATCATAAGTCGATCTTCTGTTAGGAAGTCTCATTTAGCTTTTCCCACCACAACTAATTTGGATTTCACAGGCTATAAGTGTTACGTGGACGCATCCTGGAAGAATACTGACCAATATTCTGGATTAGGTTGGTATTGCTTCATAGATTCAGTGGGCGGTGAGAGAATGGGGGCCAGAGGAATTTCTAGGATTCTTTCGGCTACTCACGCGGAGATAGAAGCAGTGTTATGGGCGATGAAATCTTTATTGGCTCTACACATTACGGAAGTGGAGATCGCGACGGATTGTGAGACGGTGGTACGAATCTTGGATTACCCGGACGACTGAACAGCTTTCATGCCGTATCAGGAGGAGTTTATGCGGTTGCATTCTTTCTTCCTGGATTTTTCCTTGTCAGTTATCCACGATCAGTTAATCATAAAGCAGATTCTCTAGTGCGTCAGGTCAGGGAATTCATTTATGATCGGTGATGATTCACTTTCTATGGTTCTATATTGTTATGTTATCTGACGTTGTCCAAAAAAAACTTTATTTTAAAAATTATTTAATATTTTAATTTATTACAAAAAGATTAGATTTTAATAGTAAATAAATATTAAATACATTAAATTTTGTATTAAAATTTACAAAACATCTTATAAAATGAAACAAACAAAAACATATAAAATATTTTATCTAATGGGAGAGAGGAGTTACCAATTCCGTGATGAGTTATCTTGATCTTGCTAAAAAAACAGTACTTTGAACGACAAAATGTTGTGATTTGTTCAAGAAACCTCAAAAAAAAAGAAATAGGAAGCGAAACAATGAATCCTAAACAATCAGGTTATTGTGTTTGAAGAAATCTTTTTGCTTATTTTATTCACACGACATTAATTAAGCATTTGGTTATCTTATTATCTAATTAAAGGAGTTTGAATGAAATGTCTCCTGTATCATAATAAATGCCTACATATCTTTCATGAAGCCACCAAAAAGATGAGAAATGAATCTAAACTTGATCTTCAAGAGATAGGTATGTACTGAGAGTTAAATGAACTTATATGGTAAAAAATGTGTACTATCTATTAATATTTATACTGTTTTGCGAGTTGCTCTAATAAGTAAATTAGCACAAGAAAATGCTTTGGTTGAATAACTCAACAGAAACCAATGAGGTTTCCTCCATTGTGGGTTTTAAGCTCAAAAAAGTAGATTTTATTTATCTTCTATCAAATATGTGAATCCTTCAACATATGAGAGTCATATGTTATTTTGCAACATATAATCTTTTCATGTGTAAGAGATAAATAATCTGGGTAGTTTTCAATAAACCTGAATAAATAATTTAAAAGAAAGAAGTAAAACAATTTTCTTAAAAGCCATTAATTTTATCTATACTCAAAATTATTTATAGATTAACAAATTACACCTTCATATAACAAATTAGGATAATGGAATGAATATTTAATGGTATTGGTTGTTGAACTATGTGTACATAAAGCAAAGTTGTGTGAATGGGTTTTCGTTGTGATATATATATATATATATATATATATATATTCTGAAGTCACATATCGAATAAAACAATTTGGGTGGATATATACTTTCAAACATCATTGTGTTGTGTTATATATATATATTTTTTATGATTTAAAATGTGGTTTGATTATCTGTAGTTAGTGAAATTTAATTGATATGTTTATTGAGTCATTAGTTTAAGTCTTTCTAAAAAGAATTTGTCATTCGCTTAATGACTTATAAAATACAAACTGAATTAATTATGATTATATATGTTTAAAGTTTCCTCATTGTATTATAATGGGTATGGAAGTATGCTTTTTGAAGAAAAGAAAAAACATTATAACTCAAATATAAAATGAAACCTTGTTGTGTTATGTTTTTGAAAATCAATCTAAACCTAGAAACCAAATGTTCATGCTCATATTAATATGGGGATTAGATTATATTATATATTGAATATAATTAAAGGAGGAACGAAGATATACGAGGATATTCAAACGCAAGACTTTTGTAGCGTTGACTTTGATAAATTTTCTGTTCAAAGGTTTTATTAATAACAATGTATAGTTAGTGAAATTACAAAACGCTTATTAGTCTACTACGTATGTATATGAAAATAAATAAAATAAACCTAAAACCGTGTTCGTCTGCTCCAAGGTCCATGTCCAGCCCAACGGTTTTATTTTAAACTTATAAAATTGTCAAACCAAAGGCATAGAACAATACTGTTTTTTGGTGGTACATTTATTGTAAAAAGATTTTGACTAGGAATTAAATTGGTTGGTAAAAATTATGTGAATTTAGGAAAATGAAATTCAGGAAAACGTGAAACGACCTCCTTCTTTTATTTTGACATCGGAAAATACCAAAAATAGTTAATAGTGGGTTTGATTGGTGAATTGAAGTTATTATTTGGAAGGAAACAAAAAAATTAAAGACGAGTTATTTATTAGTACAAGGGAAAACGACACACATCCCTAGATTAACTCTCCACGACTCCAAATAAATAGATTACAAACGAGTTTTTTTTTATTGACGACAGATTAATTGGGTTATAACTGACCGATTTACTAACCAAATTCTTACATAATATAGACATGGAGATTCGATTTCTGGTTGTGCAAATAAGTTGCCTTAAGTGGACTTACCACCGGCCACTAGGCTAAGAGCCATTTGCACAAACGAATTAATTATGTAATGGAAAAAAGATATTTTCTTTTCTTTCAAATAATTAGATTAATAAAAGTCGATTTATAATATAGAATCGATACTTTAAATTTTTTAAAATGTATTATATGTAATAGAGAAAAATCAAATTTTTATATCAAAATTATTAGTTAGATATTAAAAAGAATTAGGAAATTTTTATTATAAAAATTGAAACTTTTTCTGTGCTTATTATTAGTCAACTGTACATATATAGATATCTCGATGCAAACCAAAAAAAAGAAAGACGAAAAAGGGAATAATTTTGTCAATATACAATCAATGATTATACAGAAGAGGTTCACACATGTAACACAACATATGTCCGATAACTACAAAGACAACAAAAGACTCTCGAATACATTTCTCTACATACATTTTTTGTCGAGAAAATATTGGTGCAGAGAGAGAGAGAGAGATATGAGAGATATACCAATTTACCACCATTCTTACACCTTCTTCTTCTTCCTCTTAATTCTGTTCCCTTCTTTCTCTTCCTCAGCCGACATTTTGTCTGTTACAGAATCCCTAACTATCTCAAGCAACCAAACCATTGTCTCTCCTGGTGAAAGTTTCGAGCTTGGTTTCTTTAAACTCGATTCATCTTCTCGTTGGTATGTTGGGATTTGTTACAAGGCAATCTCTCAGAGAAACTATGTTTGGGTTGCTAACAGAGACAATCCACTCTCTGATTCCGTTGGAACTCTCAAAATCTCTGATAACAATCTCGTTGTTTTGGGTCACTCTGATAAACCGGTTTGGTCAACGAATCTAACCGGAGGAGATGTGGGATCTTCCCTGGTTGCAGAGCTTCACGATAACGGTAATCTCGTGCTTAGAGAATCCAACAACAATGACCGAGATGGGTTTTTGTGGCAAAGTTTTGATTTTCCGACAGATACTTTACTTCCGGATATGAAACTTGGTTGGGATCTCAAAACCGGACTCAACAGATTGATTCAATCATGGAAAAATTTAGATGATCCATCAAGTGGTGATTTCTCATTCAAACTCGAAACCGGAGGGTTCTCTGAGTTTTTCCTATGGAAGAAAGATTCTCGAGTGTACCGGAGTGGTCCATAGAATGGAATCCGGTTTAGTGGTGTACCGGAAATGCAACCATTTGATTACATGGTTTTCAATTTCACAGCGCGTAGGGAAGAAATGACTTACTCATTTCGAGTCACGAGAAGCAACATATACTCGAGATTAAGCCTAAGCTCCAACGGATTGTTACAAAGATTCACTTGGATTGAGTCATCACAGACTTGAAATCAATTCTGGTTAGCACCAAAAGACCAATGCGATTACTACAAAGAGTGTGGGAGTAACAGTTACTGCGACTCGAACACGTCACCGGTTTGTAATTGTATAAAAGGGTTTGAGCCAAAGAATCCACAAGTGTGGAAACTGAGAGATGGTTCGGATGGTTGCGTGAGGAAGACGCTATTGAGCTGCAATGGTAAAAATGGGTTTGTGAGGTTGGAGAAAATGAAATTGCCTGATACTACGGGGACGAGTGTAGATAGAGGAATTGGTGTGAAAGAATGTGAAGAAAAGTGTTTAAAGGATTGTAATTGTACGGCTTTTGCCAATACAGATATTCGTAATGGTGGGCTTGGCTGTGTGATTTGGACTACTCAGCTTTCTGATCTTCGGAATTATGTCGATGGAGGTCAGGATCTTTACGTTAAATTGGCTGCTTTTGATCTTGGTGAGTTTCTTCTCATTTTATTTGATAAGTATTAAGATTTTAATATTACATTTAACCAAAAAATTAGAAACACGAAGATATAATCTGTTAATAAGATAAATGAACTGTAAATCTGTTACAAGATTTCACATTAACTTTTGCTAAGTAACGGTTGGTAGTATATAATAGTGCATCGTGTTTCTCACGTCATTTTTATTATTATAATGCCACAAAACTTGTTCATTTTATAGTACTTAACTTTTTTGTTTAACTACTTAAACGTTTACTTATATGTCTAACAGAGAGATATTTCAATATAATTCTTATTTTAGTGGTGGAATCTATAATTAATTTTTTAATTTACAAAAACCTATAATTAGTTTCCTAACTAATTTAAAATTTATAGTTAGTTTCCTAATTCATCCTACTAAATATACATCATAAAAGAAAAAAATCACTAAAAGTTACCTAATCAAGTAAATCAAATTTCTTGTTAGATTTTCTAATGACCTATTTTATTCGAAAAGAAAAGAAATTTTGAGTTAACTTTGTTATTCAGGTTATGTTAATAATGAACGTTTTTTATTAAGGGTTTTAGAATAGTAATTAAGTTTGTTGTTGTTAGATACTGCGCTTTTCTTTTGTTTCGGTAGAACATTGGATTGGTTTTGAATATTGTAAGTCAAAGTTACATTGTCATTGTTTAACAGTCTGTGAACTTTACCAAACCTATTTTATAAGTTTCAATGTTTCTCTTTTCAAACTTCTTAAACTTGATTTAGATGTTGACACATTAGGCTCATTGCCTTTATATGTATGTGAAAACTGTTTTTAGTAATTAAAAAATATTAAAGTCCAAGTGGACTTTAATCTTAAAACATGCAACGTATCAGTAAAGCTTTCGAATAATTCACTATAATATTCACAAAAAGACAACCTTATCTACTTTTAAAAGTATGGTTTAAGGTTGTTCCAATGCTATGTTTATGTTAATTAATCTTAACGATTCATATCTTTCCCTATTCACTATTGCAGAAGACAAGAGAAAGAGAAGTGCGAAGATCACAGGTTCGAGTATTGGAGTGAGCGTTTTGCTTCTTTTAAGTTTCATTATCTTCTGTTTTTGGAAAAGAAGACAGAAGCGTTCAATAACAATTAAAACACCTATTGGTAAATCAATAACTTTTAATTTATTTATTTTGGTTAATTTTGATTATCATATAACTAGATTGTGTGTTTGAATGAAACAGTGGATCATCAAGTGAGAAGCCGAGATTTGCTCGTGAAAGAAGTGGTAATATCAAGTAGGAGACGTATGTCTAGAGAAAACAAAACAGAAGATATTGAATTACCATTGATGGAGTTTGAAGATGTTTCCATTGCCACTGAGAGTTTCTCTAGCTCTAACAAGCTTGGTCAAGGAGGTTTTGGTATAGTTTATAAGGTAAACAAAAAAGAATGTACACTTAATTCAGAAATTATCATTGAACAAAATTTCGTTTCGTATAATAAAGTGTCTGGTTATAGGGCATTTTACTTGATGGTCAAGAAATCGCTGTGAAGAGATTATCAAAGAAATCAGCTCAAGGGACTTATGAGTTTAAGAACGAGGTGAGATTGATTGCAAAGCTTCAGCATATTAACCTTGTTAGACTTCTTGGCTGCTGTGTCGACGCAGAGGAAAAAATGTTGATATATGAGTACTTGGAGAATCTAAGCCTTGATTCTCATCTCTTTGGTTAGTGATTCAGTTTCTTACAGCTCTGGTATAACAATTGAATCTTTTTGGAAATACTTAACTCAATCAGATTGTGTATAATTACATTTGCAGATAAAAATCGAAGCTCGAAGCTGAATTGGCAAATGAGATTTGATATTATCAATGGGATTGCTCGAGGACTTCTATATCTTCATCAAGATTCAAGGTTCAGGATTATCCACAGAGACTTGAAAGCAGGTAATGTCTTGCTTGATAAAGATATGACTCCGAAGATATCGGATTTCGGAATGGCCAGGATCTTTGGACGAGATGAGATAGAAGCTAACACAAAGAAGGTCGTCGGAACATAGTAAGAAACTATTCTCCAAAAACATAACAAAACGCTTTTATATTAAATGTGATTTTCTTAAGAACCATCAAGTATTGATGTGGATGTTCAATATGCAGTGGCTACATGTCTCCAGAATATGCAACGGATGGAATATTCTCAGTAAAATCAGATGTTTTCAGCTTTGGAGTCTTGCTTCTCGAGATCATAAGTGGAAAAAGAAACAAAGGATTCTACAATTCGAACTATGGCCTTAATCTTCTCGGTCAGGTGTGGAGGTATTGGAAAGAAGGAAAAGCGATAGATATGCTCGATCCGATCATCGATGATTCTTCATCAACGTTGAAGCCACATGAAATCTTAAGATGCGTACAAATTGGTCTCTTATGTGTTCAAGAACGTGCAGAGGACAGACCAACAATGTCGTCTGTTGTTTTGATGCTTGGAAGCGAAACAACTAAGATTCGTGAGCCTAAAAAGCCAGGTTATTGCGTCGGAAGAAGTCCTCTTGACACTGATTGCTCGAGTAACCAACGCGACGATGAATCTTGGACGGTGAACCAAATCACTGTATCGGTCCTTGACCCTCGTTAATTTGTGTGTTAACAAGCCAAATTGTATCGCATTTTTGTAATTGTTGTCAAGTGATGCTATAGTCTTAAGCCGTTTTAGTTGCTAATATGATTTGATGAATGTTTTGTAGGTTATAAGAAGATGCAAAACCGAACCGAAACAAGAGGATTTACGAGTTCCCAAGGAGGAAGTCTCCTTGGTACATCTCGGTGAGTAACTCACACACTTCACTATGATCAAAAGAGATTACAAGCAATGTGTTTACAAGAACCAGAAAGAATCCCCAAGATCCAAGTTTCCCACTCTCTTAGGCCTCTCTCAACTCTCAAGGTAAAACTCACTACTCTCTCATGCTTTTCTTTGTGTCATACATATACCAAAACACAACATCCTCATCTCTGTATTGTACTGACAATAGACCCTTATAGATCACCTTTGACCATAAAGCTTTCACCCCATTTCAGGCAACAAACCAGCTGGAACATGCAGAAGAGAAGAGAAAACTCGAGGCCCATATTGCTGATTTATTACTCAGCAAATCGGCCCACTTCCTGAAGCCCAGCAGATCTAATGATGTTGGACTTAACAGAAAAAATAGGCCACAAGGCTCGGCCCATGTTGGCCCAAGAAGAAGAAGAATCGCCGGTCCACAAACTCCACCTCGACTTCTTCATTTCTTCGCGGCAATCCAGGCGACTCCTCGGTTCCTCCCCTTCTCCTTACAGTACCGAGGTAACTCTTTCTCTTCCTCTTCCTCTTCGCAACCCTAAACGCCTCTCAATCAGAAAAACACTTCTCTCTCATTCTCTCCTCCTATTTTCTTCAAAACCTCCGACTAAAACCAGAGAGAAAAATTCCTCTCCGATCTTCTCCGCCGTGAGAAGAATCAGAGAACAGAACCATTCGAGATAGCCTTTCATTTCCCTTTACTCTTCAAAACCGTAACTCCGAAGATCCACCGAAAAACATATATCTGTTTCCGATTCCACAGAGAAAACTCCGGCATGCATGAAGACTGTACCTTCGCAGAGTAAGTCTAACCATCTCAACTCTGCTCATTTCCTTTTCCATGTTCTTAGTTTCAAAATTCTTCTTTTCTGAACTAAGAACAAACACTCATCAAAAGAAAACTGACCACTTTTCTTTTGACCCTTCCCTCTTCGGCATGCATGTGTGCCGAAGAGACTTTTCAGGACTCCTGGTCTACTCAACATACTAGATCGCTGAGTAAACCCAGCCGATCTAATGCCGTTTCAAACTTCTTCACTGGTACTGATTTTGTCAGTATGTCTGCCGGATTATCTAAGGTACTAATCTTCTTCACCCTTATTTCTTCATCTTCAACTAGTTCCCTTAGAAAACTCATTCTAACCGCCATGTGTTTTGTTCTTTCATGGTACACACTGTTCTTGGCGAGACATATGGCGCTTTGTGAGTCGCAGTAGATCTCTGTTTCTAGATCTCCAAGTCCGATCTCAAAGGTAATACCCTTCAACCATACTGCTTCTTTTGCAGCTTCCACTAATGACATATATTCTGCTTCCGTTGTTGACAGGGCCACTCTAGTCTGAAGACCAGATTTCCAGCTGACAGTGTTTCCACCGACTTGAAAAACGAATCCTGTTATGGATCTTCTTCTGTCAAGGTCAGATGCATAGTCGCTATCACAAAATCCTTTTATTCCTTTAATTTCATTTTTCTTGAAGGTCAGACTCAGATCTTTTGCATGTTTTAAATATCTTAAGATCCATCTAACTGCATTCCAATGCTCTGTATCAGGTTTACTCATGAAGCGGCTAACCAGACCTACAACATATGCCAAATCAGCACGTGAACCAACCATCGCGTACATCAGACTGCCCACTGCACTAGCGTAAGGTACACTGTCCATTAACTTCTCACCCTCTTTGCTGCTTGATAGTTTAAAATGAGAACCCATAGGAGTATGAACTGCTTTGCCCTCTGATTGATTAAATGTGTTCAAAATTTTGTTAATATAAACTTTCTGAGATAATCTCAGAACCCCATTCAACCTGTCTCTTGAAATATCCATACCCAGTATCCTCCTTGCATTTCCCAAATCCTTCATTTCAAACTCATCACTCAACAAACCTTTAAGCTTAATGATTTCTCCCATGTCGCTTGATATCAATAACATATCGTCGACATAGAGAAGCAAATAAATGTAGAAACCTTTCTTGAATTCTCTGAAATACACGCAATTGTCAAAACCACTTCTGCTATAATCTTGAGATTTAATATAATCATTAAACCTCAAATTCCATTGTCTAGAAGCCTGTTTCAAACCATATAATGATTTATGCAATAAACATGCATTTCCTTTCTTCTCAAAACCTTCTGGTTGTTGCATATAGATATTCTCATCTAGGTTTCCATGTAAAAACGCTGTTTTAACATCCATCTGCTCCAATTCCATATCATGATTAACCACAATTGATAGCATTAATCTGATAGTAATGTGCTTAACCACAGGAGAAAACACTTCATGATAATCAATACCCTCAATCTGTGTAAACCCTTTAGCAACCAACCTTGCTTTAAACCTTTGTTTTTCAACCCCTGGAATTCCCGGTTTCACTTTGTAGATCCATTTGCAACCAACAGTTCTTAGATTACCAGTCAAAGGAACATCCGACCATGTTTGATTTTTGTTGCAAGATTCTATTTCTTCTTTCATAGCAGCTATCCATAGATCACGGTTCTTACCACTTATAGCTTCTGTGTAAGTCTTAGGTTCATCAAAATTAATGTCATCCGCAACATTTAGTGCATAATATGCTATGTTGTTTTCAATGAACCTACTAGGCCGTCTTATTTCTCTTCTGCTTCTGTCTCTTGCCAACAAGTAGTCACTATAGTCTGATTCATCCATCTCTGTGTCATCTTCTGTGTTTATATTTTCTGTTTCTTCATTTGAATCATGAAAAACTCCACCTTGATCTGCATCATGAACATCATCACTTGAACTTCTAGCTTCACTTGAATCAGTAGGTAGTAAGAAAGAAACCCTTTTATTCTTATTCACCTCCTTTTTCTTAAAATCCAAAGAAGCCTTGTCAAAATCTTTGTAAACGATATCTTCATTGAAGATTACGTCTCTGCTCACAATGCATCTCTTGTCTTCTAAACTCCATATTCTATAACCTTTAACACCTTGTGGATATCCCATGAAAACCCCTTTCTTAGCTCTAGGTTTCAATTTGCCTTGATCAGAATGAAAATAAGACAAACATCCGAATCTTCTCATGTGAGATAGATCTAGTTCTCTTCCCGTCCACAATTGTTCTGGTATTTGATAGTTTATCGGTTTAGAAGGAGTTCTGTTCACTATATAAACAACTGTAGATGCAGCCTCAGCCCAGAATGATTCTGATAAACCTGTCTCTGTTAATAGACTTCTCACTTTTTCTAAGATAGTTCTATTCAGTCTTTCAGCTATCCCATTCTGCTGCGGAGTGTATGGACATGTTCTGTGTCTCTTTACTCCTTCTTGAGCACAGAAATCATCAAACACCTTGTTGCAATACTCTAGTCCATTGTCGGTTCTCAGTACTTTCAGCTTCTGACCACTTTGATTCTCAGTCAAAGTTTTCCAATTAACAAACTTCCCATAAGCTTCATCTTTTGTTCTCAGAAAATACACCCAAACTTTTCTAGTATAATCATCAACAAATGATATATAATACTAACACCTTGCCAAACTAGGTGTTACATTAGGTGATCCCCATAGATCGGAATGCACATATTCCATAGGTCTTTCTGAAACGTGAATACCTTTTCTGAATGATGTTCTGTGTGATTTCCCCAGAATGCATGGCTCACATTTCTTGTAGTCTTTGATTTCTCCTTGTTTGATCAGCCCTTTCTCTTTCAGTAGCTTCATGTTAGCAGCATTCATATGTCCCAATATGCTATGCCATAGATCCATCATATTTTCTGATATTAACATTGCATTAGCTTCTGATTTTATAGGCTTGCCATTTAAGAAATACAGAGTGTTCTTGTAACTTGCTGATAGAACCACTCGTTCATCCTTAAACACTTTCAATTTGAAATCCTTTGACTTATACCAACATCTCAGCATCTCCAGTTGTCCCAAAGAAATCAAATTTCTTCTAGCCATTTCAGAAAATCTGACCTGTGATAATATCACAACTGATCCGTCATCATTCTGAAACTTCACTTTACCAATAGCAGTTACATTGCAACTAGTGTCATTTCCCATTAAAATCTTTTCTCCATTAATCTCTTCCACATCAAACATGAGGTCCTTTCTGAATGTTACATGATATGAACATCCAGAATCAATGATCCATTCATCTCCCCCCTCCTTAATTGACGCTATAAGCATTAATGGTTCTGTTTCAGTAGTTTCAACAATACTAGCTTCAGCCTTTCCCGTTCTGCTATCATTACTATGATGTTTCCTTTTAGGACAATCTCTTTTGAAATGATCTTCTGAACCACAAAACCAGCACTGTCTTGCTTTTGCTCAGGATTTAGATCTACTCTTGTCCTTCTGTTTTCCTTTTGATGTTGAAACCTTTTCACTTCTTTCTCTACTCTGAAACACCAGACCTTCTGCACTTGTTTGTAACTTGTAAAGACCCTTTTCTTTTAGTTCCATTTCTATAGAATATGCCGAAGTAACAATGTCTTTTACTGTGATTTTCTCTCTTCCGCTGCTGTACTTCAATGTGTGAACAAGAGTATCAAATTGTTTTGGCAAACTATTCATAAGAATAGCTGCCTTATCTTCATCACTCATGTCAACATGTATACTAGCCAGGTCAGATATCAACTTGTTAAAAACATCCAGATTCTTATCTAGATTTTTTCCTGCATCCATCTTGAAAGAATAAAATCTTTGTTTCAGGTTGAATCTGTGCGGAAGTGTTCTCACCTGATATTCTGCTTCCAAAGCCATCCATGTATCATACGCAGATCTTTCTCTTTTCACTGATCTGAGAACAGCATCAGCCAGACTTGAACATATAAGATTTTTTGCTCTCTTATCTTTTGCTTTCCATTTCGGATCTGCTTTTGCCTTTTCAAGTTCATCTTCTGCAGCAACTTTGTTATATTCTTTTCCTTTTGGATCTAAACTGGCTTCTTCTTCCAGATAAACAGGCAGAAGTGGATCATCGAGTCCTAGGATCTCCAGCTGAGCTAGGACCTTGAATTTCCAGAGAGAGAAGTCGCCTTCACCGTCAAATTTCTCAACATCAAAACGCCCTTGAGTAGGTTCCATGTACTCAACCTTCTCATTCTTCATACTAGCTTCCGCTTTAGTTGACATAGCTTGAACCTGACGCTCTGATACCACTTGTTGTCAAGTGATGCTATAGTCTTAAGCTGTTTTAGTTGCTAATATGATTTGATGAATGTTTTGTAGGTTATAAGAAGATGCAAAACCGAACCGAAACAAGAGGATTTACGAGTTCCCAAGGAGGAAGTCTCCTTGGTACATCTCGGTGAGTAACTCACACACTTCACTATGATCAAAAGAGATTACAAGCAATGTGTTTACAAGAACCAGAAAGAATCCCCAAGATCCAAGCTTCCCACTCTCTTAGGCCTCTCTCAACTCTCAAGGTAAAACTCACTACTCTCTCATGCTTTTCTTTGTGTCATACATATACCAAAACACAACATCCTCATCTCTGTATTGTACTGACAATAGACCCTTATAGATCACCTTTGACCATAAAGCTTTCACCCCATTTCAGGCAACAAACCAGCTGGAACATGCAGAAGAGAAGAGAAAACTCGAGGTCCATATTGCTGATTTATTACTCAGCAAATCGGTCCACTTCCTGAAGCCCAGCAGATCTAATGATGTTGGACTTAACAGAAAAAACAGGCCACAAGGCTCGGCCCATGTTGGCCCAAGAAGAAGAAGAATCGCCGGTCCACAGTAATCAAATTGGATTATATTTTATCCAATGCTTTTGTACGAACTTAATCATACTTCGCATCAAATGCATGTAAATGAAAGTAAAGAGAGACAAACAAGATTTAACGAGTTTGGATTGTAAATCAGAATCTTATGTCTCACTGGAGTTATACTCTGGAATCCACTGTCACCGAGCTGTTATACTTGACTGTTACAACACCTAAGAATCCCTCTCAATCTCACTATGTTACAAATCACACTTAACCTTAAGGAAAAACAACAAAGAAATAAACTTATGGAGAAGATCTAATCTCCCAAACCTTAAATAAAATGAAGAGTTTTCTTCGACCAGCTCCATAGTCACGTCCTCCCTTGGACTGTTAAAAGAGCTAACCTGAGTGATGTGGTTGGATCAACTAGCCCAATCCAATAAGCCCATTAAACCTTAATGAATACTCGAAGACCAAACAAGTTGGCTTCCCTGCAAACAATCAAACTCTCTGGTGCACATAGAGACTTCACAATGCCTTTAATTACTCTTGATCATGACTATTACTTCAAATCTCCCACCTTGGTCTTGATCTTCTTTGTCTTGGTGGATCTTCTGATTCCTTCTTTCTGGTTAGCTGTTGGAATCTTCAACACTTTAATCTCTCCTTTGCTTATATGATTTCATATGTATTTGTACTTGACAGCTACATGTTTGGTCCTTTCATGGTATACTACATTCTTTGATAATGTTATTGCACTCTGAGAATCATAGTATATCTTGTTGCTTCTGTTCACGATATGTACTCGACTTCCGTCATTGATAGCACCACTACGCTTTGAAGATAAGACTTCCAATTGACCGTGTTTCCTCCAACTATGAACACAATTCTTGATGTTGACACCCTGTTATCCAAATCTCTTGCATAGTCCGAGTCACAATAACTTTTTATTGTGAACTCTTCACTTTTCCTGAAACTTAAACTTGTTGCAACTAATCCTTTGATATATCTCATCATCCACTTCACTACTTGCCACTGATCTTTAATTGGTTTACTCATATATCTGCTAATTACCTTCACTGTGTAAGCAAGGTTTGGTCTTGTTCCTATCATTGCATACATGATGCTTCCGACTTCATTTTGATAAGGAACACTCTTCATGCTTTGTTCTTACTCCTTCAGATGTTGTTCAGATGCTGCTCTTAACTTCAGATGAGCTTCTATTGGTGTTGCCACTTCTTTAGCTTGCTCTATCTTGAAATCACTTGGAACTCACCTCAGGTAACTTTCTTGTGTGACTTTGAGTGTACCTGGATTTCTATCTCGACATATTTCCATACCCAATATCTGTCTAGCATCACCAAGATCTTTCATCTCAAATTCAAACTTTAATAAATCCTTTAAAACCTTTATCTGAGACTTATCTTGTGATGCTATCAGAATATCGTCTAAATAAAGAAGAAAATTGTTCTTACTTCAATTTCTTAAAGTAGACATAGCTATCATATTCACTTCTTATGTAGCTATTCTTATGCATAAACTCATCAAACCTCTTATTCCACTGCCTAGGGGACTGCTTTAGCCCCTACATAGATTTATTTAAGAGACATACCTTGTTTGGATGAGTTTTATCTACGAACCCTTCTGGTTGTTCCATAAGAATGTACTCCTCTAGATTGCCATGAAGGAAGGCCGTCTTCACATCTGATTGTTGCAACTTAAAATCAAAGTTAGCTACAATAGATAGAATGAATCTTATGGTTTTGTGTTTAACCACATGGGCAAAGATTTCTGTGAAATTTATCCCTTCCTTCTGGTTGAAGCCTTTTGCTACTAATATCGCCTTGAACCTATGCTTCTCAACTCCTACAATACTTGTTTTTATTTTGAACACCCACCTGCAACCTATTACCTTTTTACCTTTTGGTCTGCCTACTAGGATCCATGTATAATTCTTGTGAAGAGAGTCCATTTCTTCTACTGATGCTTCTGTCCATTTTTCGCTATCAGGATCATGCATGGCCTCAGAGAATGAGTTTGATTCTCCTTCACCTGCATCATCTGTTAGAGCACGAATGAAAGCTGAAATTGCATCATCTTTAGCTTCATTTTCACACTCATAATCTTCATACCTGGTTGGTGGGTTTATTGTTCCTTTTGTTCTCTTTCTAGCAAGTTGAAAATTCATGAGTGATTATTTGTTGTCGTCTATTTGGATTTCTTCATTTTGAGTTGATTTTGGAGTCACATTCTCTTTTACTTTTATGGTAGCTCCACCTTCATTTTAGTTTCGTGTCAACTTAAAACTTAGAAACTTGTTAGAATTAGAATGATCTATACATGTTACTTTCTTTGACTTAATCTCTTTATAGATCACATCTTCTATGAAGACAACACTTGCTTATTACACTATTTTGTTCTTCAATGAGCCAAACTTTATATCATTTTACACCTGGAGGATATCTTGTGAAAACTCCCTTCTTTGCTCTTGGCTTTAGTTTCCCTTCTGATGAGTGTACATATGTTAAGCACCCGAATCTTCTCAGATTTTTAAAATTTAATGATGTTGAAGTCCACACTTTGATATGCATGGATCTTAACTAGTTTCAAGTGTCTTATTTACTCTATTTTGCATAAATTTCTACACATTTTCATTTATCTTAGAGTCCAAATAGCTTCATTTGTATACCTTGCATTTTCGTAGCACACACATTTAAGGAGTTTTCAGGTACTTGGAGAACACAAATTGAAGCAGATGAAGGAAAAAATAGGACTAACTCAACGTATACAATCGAGCTCTAGGTTGAGTCTCTAGAGAAATCTCTGATCGAGACCACTTGAGCTCCAGGTCGAGTCTATGCTCGAGTTTCTGGTTGAGTTTATGCTCGAGTCTCTAGTCGAGTATTTTCACGAGTCTCTAAAGTTAAGTCTCTAAACTGCACCATTCGTGTTGACTGCTCCACTTAAGTTGATGGTCGAATCTCTGCTCGAGTGGACCCTGTTACCAATCTGATCGACATGCCACTTCAGTTGATGGACCAAAATTTAATTAGAATTGATCACTCGATGGACCGGGTTGTTTTAAGTTTTTACTAAATTTATTATTAATATTGGTCGCCTAGAGCAAATGACCTAGTTTTTTTACTTCTTTTGTGCAACGACCGCTTTTCTCTTTGTAATAGCTAGAATAAAACATTATGTTTATGATTGTCTCATGCAATTTCAGTGTTCTTTTAATATTATTCATCACTTGTTTTGAATTTACTGCATGATGTTGTCCATTGTGATTTCAATTTCTGTTGTGCTTGTTTACTTCATGAATTTTTAGTAGATCGCTTAGAACTCTTGAGGATGGGTTAAACTAGGGTGGATCTTGGATCTTCTGAATTGCTTAAGCGTAGAATAATATAGTTTTCTTCTGTTTTAGCGTTATAATGCTTGTTTTACCTTTGTCAAGTGAAATGTGTGCTTAGACATTCTAGCACCCAATAAGTGTTTGGTAGAATGTCTGATCGAACCAATCTTAGAGATTCACACTCTTAGGTCGAGAGATAGATTTTCTAAGGTGTGAATTGGCTCGAGTAAGTTGCCACGAGAGTGGATTGAATGTTTTGTGAACTTACTGCTTAGAGTCGTGATTTTTTTGAGTTTTGTTAGGCAATTTAGCAGATTTAGAAAAACACTAGTCTGTGATTCTCACTCCTCATGAACTCATTTATCTCTTATTGCATTCGCTCTTTTCATTTAATCATGTTTGGTTATTCACTTGCTGTTTCTTATTGCAATTTTCATTTCATTTAGTTTTAACGCTCCTCTTAATTTCCTATTGCAATTTTTATTATGTTAATTAGGTTGCTAGATAATTACCTCATATACTTGACTTTGGATTGGAATAGTCCATCACATTCTAATTGGTAGTTACACTCCCACTTGGATGGACACCTATTATACTACATTGACATATTAGTGTAATAATATTTGACAAACAAGAGTAAAATCTAGTTATCAGACTTCTTCTGGTATTCTGAATTCTATTGCTGATAAGGGTGTTATGTTGATCAAATATACAGCGGTCGAGACTACTTTTGCCCAAAATTATGGTTCCAATCCACTCTCATTCAACATACTTTGAATCTTGTTCATGATGGTTCTGTTGAGCCTATCTGCAATTTTGTTACGTTGCGGTGTTTAAGTACACATCATGTGCCTTATTATCCCTTCTTCTTTGCAGATCCTGTCAAACTCATTATTACAAAATTCAAGACCATTGCTAGTCCTAAGTTTCTTTACCTTCCTTTCTATTTGAGTCTCAACCATCTTCTTCCATTCAATAAAGCATTTGAATGCTTCATCTTTGAACCTGAGAAAACTTACCCAAACCTTTCTAGAGTAATCATCAGTAAATGAAATATAATAATGATATTTGCTTAAACTATGGGGTACATTTGGTGAACCCCATGAAATATAATACTGACACTTACTTATCTTTAGTAATGTGTTTACCTGTATCAAAGCTTACCTTGTGTGTTTTGCCAAACACATAATCTTCACATAATTTGATGTATGTGATATTCATATCTTCTATGCATCATTTCTTCTGAAGTATCTGCAAACTCTGAATTCTCAAGTGATCCATACGACTGTGCTAAAGCCTTGTTGTGTCGTTTTTTGAAAATTTTGAGTTCACTTTTGTCAGTTTTGTATTTGCTTCACAATTGTTGCTGAGCCTTGAAGAATGTACAACAAGTGTCTTCTTTTTTCCTTCATGATGACCATGTTGCCTCTAACAATCTTTAGTATGCCATTTTCACCTTCAAAACCACATCCTTTCTCTTCTGAAGTTCCCAAGGATATGAGATTCTTTGATATATCTAGCATATACCTGACATCATGTAACATAAAAGTTGTGTTATATGGGTTAGTGAAACACATAGACCTAATACCTTTCACTTGACATGAGTTATCATTGGCCATCTTGACATTTCCCGTTGTCCTCTCTTTGAAATCTATAAATATATCCCTTCTTGGTGTCATGTAGGAAGAGCATCTGGAATCTTTGATCAATTCTTCCTGATCAATCTCTTTGTAACAGAGGTTCACTTTGGAAACTACCAATCTAACAAGATCTTAGGCATCATCTTTTGCTAGAGAAGATTCTCCTTCTTGTTAAGACTGATTTCTTCCCTTATTTCTCTTAATCCACTTGTAACATTGTTTCTTATAATGTAATTCTTTCCCGCAGATCGAACATTCACCCTTCTTCTTATCTTTTGATTTTGATCTTGACTTGCTCCTGCCCGTAGACCAATATGCTTTCTTCTTTATCTCTGATCTTCCTTTTGAGAATAAACTTCTTCATTTTCTTTGTTGTTCTTTTTATCTCTTTTTAGCTTGATTTCTTTATATTTAGTTGGTATGACGACATCATCTACAATGAGCTTTTTTTTACTATAAGTCAGCGTCTCCCTTAGATGTTCGTATTATTCTGACAACGATTTTAATAACAAAATCGCTTGAGTTTCTTCCTGTATTTCTATCTATAGAAGTCTTAAATCAGCAACAAACTTTCCAATGTTTCAATAGTGTTCGATGAGGTTATATAACTCTATATCTTCCTCCACACTTTGTCACCAACTCCTAAGAATCAAATGCACGTAAATAAAAATAAAGAGAGAAAACAAAAATTAATGAGTTTGGATTCCAAATCAGAATTTACATTTCACAAAAAAATTAGACTCTAAAATCCATTATCACCGAATAGTTACACTTAACTTTTATAACATCTAAAGATCCCTCCCAATCTTTCTATTTCTCTCTATTACAACATTAATTATCAAATGAAATTTTACAACTTTATCTCTCTCGGTTTAATTTCGAAGACGGAGAAAAGCACGAGACGTCTTTTTTGGGTTTTTCAGCTCTGCTCTGCTCCTGCAGGAATCTTATAAACCCTTTCTCTCTCCCCCACTCTTTAACTTTATCTCAATCTTATCTCTTTCTCATTTGAAACTCTGAAAGATATAAACTTGGAGATGGCGTTTGAGTTGCCTAACGATTTCAGGTGTCCAATCTCTCTTGAGATTATGTCCGACCCGGTTATTCTTCAGTCGGGTCATACTTTCGATCGGGTCTCTATTCAACGGTGGATTGACTCAGGTAATCGGACTTGTCCAATCACCAAGCTTCCATTATCGGAAAACCCTTCTTTGATTCCTAATCACGCACTTCGGAGCTTAATTTCTAATTTTGCTCACGTAAGCCCTAAGGAACCACGTCCAAAGAGTCAACAAGAACAGTCTCAGTCTCAATCCCAGGTCTTAATTTCCACTCTCGTCTCTCGATCGTCGTCTAATGCTTCAAGGCTTGATTCCCTGACTCGCCTCGTCCGACTCACTAAGCGAGACTCGTTAATACGGAGGAAAATCACTGAGTCAGGAGCTGTTGGTGCGGCTCTAGATTGTCTTGACTCGGGTTATCAAGTTTTACAGGAAAAGTCTCTGTCTTTGCTTTTGAATCTTAGTTTAGAAGATGATAACAAAGTGGGTTTAGTCGCTGATGGAGTGATAAGACGGATTGTAGCTGTTTTACGGGTCGGGTCACCGGATTGCAAAGCGATTGCTGCTACTCTGTTAACGAGTTTAGCTGTTGTAGAAGTGAACAAAGCCACAATAGGATCGTATCCTGATGCAATATCTGCTCTTGTTACTCTTCTCCGGCATGGAAGTGACAGGGAGAGAAAAGAATCAGCAACGGCTCTTTACGCTCTTTGTTTATTCCCGGACAATAGAAAACGGGTTGTGGATTGCGGGTCGGTGCCTATTTTGGTTGAAGCAGCAGATTCAGGGCTGGAGAGAGCAGTGGAAGTGTTGGGACTTTTGGTTAAATGTAGAGGAGGAAGAGAAGAAATGAGCAAAGTAAATGGCTTTGTTGAGATTTTGGTTAACGTATTGAGGAATGGAAGTTTGAAAGGGATTCAGTATTCTCTGTTTATTCTCCATTACTTGTGCTGTTGTAGCCGAGAGATCGCTGATGAGGTTAAGAGAAAAGGAGTTGTAGAGATATGTTTTGGTTTGGAGGATAATGAAAGTGAGAAAATCAGAAGGAATGCTACGAACTTAGTCCATTCTTTACTTGGAAATCCAATGAATTCATGATGTTGGGACTGAAAATGGAAGTTTAAAGGATTGGAGTTGATTTTTCGGTGGCGCACTTTTGGGGATTATAGTTGTCTGGTTTTTGTTTATCTGGTCTGGATATGGAGGTAAGTTTGGGTTTCTATGCGTTGGATTCTCCTCTTGTAGTTCATGTACAAAAAGAAAGAAAGAACAAAACAAAGACTGAAGTTTTTAACAAAGCAAAATGCAAATGTTATACCTGTTTTTTTTTTTTTCTGTACATTAAAGTAATAAAAGGATCATACATATTAGTTTTTTCATGAGAACTGTAATCTTTTCGATGTTTAGATCAATCAAGCAGTTCATTGCAAAGTATCTCAAATATTCGAGCCTAACAATTGTTATCCATGATTTCAGATGAAAAGCATAAGTAATAGCACTTTGGTTGGTTTTAGATTCAGGCACTACATGTACTGTTTGATAGTTGAATCACTGTGTTAGCATATGCAGAAACAATGATTCTCATTGTTTCTTCAAATCAATTAATTTGAGAATTTGATTGATTTGTTTGGTATATGCATTCATGGGATTCAATTCTTCCATCTTTTTTTCTTCTTACTTTATTGTCCTAAGATTCTGATCATTGCATAAGACAGATCTGTCTTTGTTACTGCAACAGTCACTGGGATAAACCAGTCTCTGTACTTTATGATTACATGTCTACTCCAGTTACGGTTTTTTTTTTGTTTAATTATTCATTTGTGGCGTGCTTGTAATAAAAGCATAGTGTCTCTGTTGAAATAAAATAAAATAACAGAGAGCTTGAATTTGCCACAATGATTCCATTTTACTCGAAAAATAATGGCCTAATATATTTTGTTTTTTGTTATTTTTGGTTTCGAGAACAGTGCTTAAAGATGACTGCTTTATGTTTCTTCTACAATTATATGCCTTGATTTGAGGACACACAAATAAAACAAAATAGAGTCGTGTCCTTTGAGGACCATGAAACAGGAGCTGCTTTATTAAAGTAATAGATTTTCTACTCACTAATCTACTTAATGGATTATCTATCTAATTTAGTTGACAAAAACATAATCTTCTTAATGTGTCTTCCTAATCTTTTGTAAATCCACAAAATGCTACACCTTTATAAGATTCTGACTAATATTATCACGTTGTGTTGGAAAAAAACATATGTGACAATAAACAATGAGATTGTGAATTAATTCACTTGTAGAGAGTAACCAAACGATTGAAAACATCACATTTTATAAACAAAACCACATTGGACTTTACCGTTTTTTGGCAACAAGTAGACCCACAAGATATATTTAATCCCCAGACGGACCAAATCCTTAAATTTCTAAGCCTCTTATAAATCATGTGGGATAAACGTTACTCCATGACATAAAACTTAGACAACAGAGATAAGAGTTAGTACTCAACCACTCGACCAAAGACATTTTTCTGGACTTTACCGTTCTTAAAACGAAGCCTAACACTATATACGTCCATGTGTAATACTATATTTTTGATTCATATAACAGTTTAATACCAGAAACTAGATGAGTCCAAATGCGGCGGAGAGGTGGAGAAAGTACTTGAAGTCGTCATCAGACAAAGACCATGGCTTCGAAGATCTTGTCTTGGACTAGAATCTTGATCATGATTAGTATAGCCTGATTTGTCTGACCACTAGGAAATTTAAAAGAGTCTAGTTATGAATTATGATCATAGACAAAAGAATTAAAATAGATTATTGAGTTGGTCTACCGTAAACTAACTTTAAGTACCTGCGTCAGTTCACCAGATCCTATAGAGTTTAGGTGTGGATTAGTAGAGACCTATGTAGGTTTTAAATGATTATAAAACAATAATTTATATCATATAAAATCAGGAAAAACTATAATATTAGTGTGTGGGATATGATTGACCTTACAGTGATTTGTTCTTGAAGAAACTTAATCTACTCTATAGCATCATGAAGGACAGACGCAGTGTCTGTCTGCAGACACCATCAGAAACTTATAGTTAATTTTTTGATAATTTCTAAATTAAAGATCGCTAATTAGTTGAGATATCAATAAAACAGATAATGAAGAACACAAACCTTGCCAAAGGGTGAAACTAACTGCTGAAGCGCCGTGATTCAATCTCCCAGTTTCTCTTTACGAACCTTATCAATCAAAATAGTTTTTTTCCAAATATTTTTAGAATACTACTTTGAAGAAAATTAAGAAATATTTCTAATTTTTATTAATTAAATATTCTCTACAAAATTATTTATTAAATTTGTGCATGGACACCATGCACTATTTTTTTTTTTTGTGTGGCTTTAGTGTTAAGAACCATGCACTATTCGTGATATATAGCAAATTTTTGGAAATGAAACTTTGAGAAATTTTTAGTAACTTTGAAGCTTGGAAAATGAGATGGTGTCTCGAGTCTTGGTCTTTTTAAGCTTGGTGATGAATCTATATCTTCTACATCTTCAGATTTCTCGTTTACTCTCTGAGGATAATTAATCACAGCATCAGAATCTACATATATATGACAAAAAGTTCTATGATTATTGGAAGAAACCAAATAGGTTTAGCTCCCTTGCAAGTAACTACCCTCTGGCATGCTTTCATATCTTCCTCGGGTTTAATTCTGATCTCGTGATCAAAGACGGAGACTCGTGATTCGTTCAAGAAAATGTCATCGAAATAGTGAAAGCTTTCTGGTTTTGCATTGCTTGGAACCGATACTTGCTCACTAAAATCGAACAATCTTTCTGAAAAACTATTGATCGGATTGAATCTTTCTTCTTCAAGTCTTGACTAAAGAGAGAAAAAGAGGGTAAGTATCAGAATTCATGATCATGCTGCATCAAATACGATATATATATGAGTGTACTTACAGGTTTGATTTTCGATAAACAGTTTTGTGACTTGGAATCAAGATTTGTATTTCTTAAGAATTTTGTCTCCTTATAGGTATCAATGTTTTGCCATTCTAATTCGTTAATATCGAAGACAATATCAGCACA
Organism: Lepidium sativum; assembly: GCA_023374145.1. Classification (NCBI taxonomy): domain Eukaryota; kingdom Viridiplantae; phylum Streptophyta; class Magnoliopsida; order Brassicales; family Brassicaceae; genus Lepidium; species Lepidium sativum. The sequence continues at coordinate 33,425 of JAKUCM010003240.1, forward strand.
ACGTGGAAAATTCCGGCGGTTACATATTCTTCCGTCATGTCTTGTTGGCTACGTAAGGTGTTAGGTTTAGGTTTATATCCTTTTATTTTCTTCCGAAGTGAGTTTGCATGAGACAATGACGTTGATAATGAGTTAGTATTTTATCCTCATCTGTAAACTATATATTTGGATGTAATCATCTTTCTTTATAAATTAGTTAAAAGTGATTTGTAACCAAATAATTAAAAAAGACGACAGTTTTGTCGTAAATTGTATTTTTATTATCTAAATTATATTTACAACTACATAAGTATTAAATTATTTTTAAAATAATTTATAAAATTTTATATTAACTAATAGTTCAATTTTAATAAATAACTATTTTATAAATCTTATAAAAAAATTATTATTAAACATTTTAATACATAGAAAATAATAAATACTCATAATGTCACTGGATAAAAATATATAAAACGTTTCAATAACATAAAAATTAAAAAAAAAACTAAAACAAACAAAGTATCTAGAAACACATTACTAGCAAGTATTTTAAAACATAAAACAAAGACAAATCTCATTTTAATACATAATAATATAAAGATCAATTGATAGACAATATTAATATGGAAGCCACGTTTTCTCGCTAACTCCTCGATGATAGAATTACGTAAAGTATTCATTGCTCTATCACCAACCGGGATATATAGGATATGACTATCATTATCTACCATTTGATCACCACAATGCTCGTAAAAAAGAAAGTAAAAATGAGGAAAAAAATAAAAAAGAAGAGAGAGAATAAAAATGAGGAGAGAAAGTAAAAAAGAAGAGAGAAATAAAAATGAGGAGAGAAATTAAATGAGGAGAGAGAGTGAAAAAAGAAGAGATAATAAATAAGGAGAGAGTAAAAAATGGAAATAGAGTAAAAATGTGAGAGAGTAAAAGAGAGGAGATAGAGTAAAAATAAAGAGAGAAAAAGTAAAAACAAGAGATAATATAGATGACCTCTTAGAGTAAAAAAGAAAATAAAAAATGAAAATGAGGAAAAATAGTAAAAAAAGAAAAGAGAAAGCAAAATTGAGGAGAGAAAGAAAAAAAAAAGAGGGTAAAAATGAAGAGAGAGTAAAAAAGAAGAGCAAAGTATAAATGAGAAGAGAGAACAAAAAGATGAAGAAAAATGAAAAAAAGAAGAGAAGGAGTAAAAGAAAAAGTAGAGAGTAAAAATGAGAAGAGAGAATAAAAGAAAATAAGAAAGAACAAAAAAAAGTAGAAAGACAGATTAATAAAAATATAAAAGAGATGAAAATACAATTTTAGTCATTTGATAATTTTGGACGAATTTTGTTCATCGAACACACTTTTAAAATTCATTTGAAATATATAGTTATTTTGGAAGAGTTTGATATTTGCATCCAAAAGTCTCATTTAAATAATGTGCTTAAATGCCTTTAGAAAAACATCAATAGTCATTTATAACTGGATAAAGTTTTCTGATGAGGAAAAGAAAATGCACATCAATTTCTGAAAACGTATAAATGAAAGAGAATATTGTACAATAGGAAAATGTAAAATAAAGAAAGTCAAAATTACCAAATCAATCCCAAAAGGTAGTTGACTCTCCCCGTTTGTCTACCACAACCGGCCAGTCGACCATTTATATGGACATTGTTCCTCTACACGTACGATCCCAAATTTATCTCATGTGTCCACTCGTTTTTTCTTTTTTCTTTGCAATTAAATCCAAAACTCCCACTTATAATTTAAACTTGCCACCAAATAACAAATTTAAATCTTATCTAATTTTATTTGGAATACTTAAATTATAAATTACATTTTATGGATTCAACTAACTATTATTGACAAATAAAAAAATCAAAACCTTTTTGACCTCTAATCAGTATGACATGCATTGAGTTGTACGATCTTTTGAAGTCCAATTCTAATAGATTAAACTGTTGAACATTAACCTTCATTATTAAAGCAATAATTACTGAATATTAACTATTTGACTAAAATTATTTTTTGGTATGGATCCGTGTGATTTTCTAGAGTAGAGTTGTTCTTTTTCTTTCCATGTATAAAGTTAACTTAAAGAAACAAAGAGAAAAAAACAAAAATAGATATTGTTATCTTAGTTTAATATCAGAATACAATTAGTTTCAAGAAAATAGTTACGACGTACACCATATACGACAATGCTGACCCAAAACACAATGAAGTTTTCTTTTAGTGAATTATGTTACACACCAACTTCTGTAGAAAGAACTTAACCTATTTATCAACCTTTACTTGTTTTTGTCTTCACACTAATCAAAAATTTAGCCTCTTTAATAGACGATTTGAGTTCAATTGAATATCCAGACCAAAATTCTTAAATAACATAAAAGATGTTGAATTTGAATTATGTGTTATTTCTTAAACGGTCAATCGTGTCATGTAAATTAAATTCTATAATTTGGAAACTGTGAATTGCTTTATATCAAAAGATCATATTGTTAAATATTTTATGGAGTGGAGAAAGGGTTTGTATTAATAAAGGAATCAAGTTTGTTGTAAAAGATTTTTTTATGTATTAATATTGGCGGCCACAAAGTATATATACATTACATATTCAAAGATAAGTACCCTAAGGTAGAAATATAATGTCAATTACAATACATTATTTTAGGCCCAATACCTTTTTCAAGAAGAGTGTGTAAATCACAAACGTCCAACTTGACCAAGAAGTCTTCAAACTCACGTTTGCCAAACGTTTTCTTCATGATGTCAACAAGATGTGATTTTGTGGAGACATGCTTGGTAGTGGTCGTTCCTTTTATAATCTCGTTATAAATAAAATGGTAATCGAATTTGATGTGTTTTATGCGTTCATGAAAAATGGGATTTACAACAAGTTGTATGGCAGAAAAACTATCAAAGTTTAGTGTCATCGGAGCAGAGCAGTCTATACACATTGTTGTTAATAATTCATGCAGCCAGAGAAGTTCACTAACCGCGTCTCTCATTGCGCGATACTCAGCTTCTGCGGAAGAGCGTGAAACACGATCATGTTTCTTCGTTTTTCATGATAACAGTGAGCCTCCAAGTGTAAAAACCAACCTGTAAGAGAGCATTGAGTGATAGGACAAGCAGTCTAATCGGAGTCGCACCAAATTGTGAGTTTCATATCCGTATTGACTTTAAGTAATATTCCTTGGTCGAGACTATATTTCAGACAATGTATCGCACTTAAAGCTGCTTCCCAATGATCTAGTTTCAGATTCTGCATAAATTGAAACAATATGTGAATCACATATGAAAATTTTGGTCTCGTTGTGTTCAAATATATGAGCCGACCAACCAAGCGACGATAGGATACATGGTCAACTATAGTATCACCGTCTGCAAGAGCTAGTTTGTGATTCTGTTAGAGTGGAAAAGTAACCGGTTTCACCCCAAGTAATCTTGTTTTCGAGATTATATCTAGAGCATATTTGCATTAGCAAAGATAAACTCCTTGTCAGTTTCTTGCAACTTTGATGCCCAAGATGTACCGTAGAAGACCCAAATCTTTTATATGGAAAAAACGACTCAAATAATCTTTGAATTTTATTATAGTCATGGATAAGCTACCAGTTATTATAAGATCATCAACGTAATACGTGAATATGGAGATTGTGATTGTCATAGAGAAATATGGAGAAGTCGAAGGTGTTTTGAATGAATTTGTAGTCAATAAGTGCAGATGCAAGTTTTGAAAACCAACAATGTGGCGCTTGTTTGAGACCATATAAAGAAATGTGTTGTGCACATCCATCTGGTGTACTTCTCAATCATTGTTAACCACTTATTGTAGAAAAGCACATACACTCACCATGTTAACAACTAGAGCGAACGTCTCATTGTAATTTGTTTCTTCGGTTTAATGACTTTCGAGTACAACTAGTCTGGCTTTGTGTCGCTAGATAATTCCATCTACACAAAATTTTATTCTGGTGTACTTCCCAAGTGTTGTCTTTCCCGGTGGCAGATCCATGACTGTGAAGGTGCCTTGGTCTTCTAAGGCATTGATTTCATCTATCACTATAAACTTTCTGTTTTCATCCTCAATTGTGTGCTTTTAGTGTTGTAGCTTAATGGCAGTGGTTATACCCAATTGTAGTCGTCGAGTGGATAATCACTTGATGCATCAAGTGAATTATGAAGAATATTGGTGACATAATATGCTAGGTTTTTTGGTGCCTTCTTGACTCTGCATCCACAACTAGTTTGTTTAGGTGGAGTTATTATTGGTGGTTTGGGAAGAGTCGTTTCCAGCCTAAGAGGCTCAAACGTTGGTGTAGAATAAGTGTCTTGTGTAGTGTGAGACTGATTATGTTTCGGTTCAGTGTTGGCACCACTCTGTGTTATTGGATCTATTTCAATAACCAATTCAGTGTGATCTTCAACCAGTGAATGTGACTCTGTTTCGAAATGTGTATGTGCAGGTATAATTGGTTCAACAACTAAGTTTTGGGATGTCAATGGCGCTCGTGATACTGCAGTAGTGTCGTGAACAAAATTTGAGTCATCATTATCTAAATGTGATGGTTGAGAAAACTGATTTGAACTAGTGAATGTAGCAGTGGAAACTCACTGATAAAGAAGTTGTGTTTCCAGAAATACAACATCATGTGAAACTGAAATCTTACCAATCTCGAGATTGTATACTTTCCAACCTTTCTTGTTGAGTTGACAACCGATGAAAACTGACTTGTTAATGCGGGTTTCAAATATATCACCTCCATGGATTTTGTTATGAACATAGCATAAGAGCCAAATACCCTGAGATGATCAAGTGGTAGAGGCCGATTGTAGATAATTTTGAATGGAGTTTACCATGAAGTAAATATGTTGGAGTTTTATTGATCAGATACGATGTAGGTAAATCACAAAACCCCTAAATTCTATCAGTAAACATGCTTGAAAATGGAGAGCTCGTGCAACGTTCAAGATGTGATAATGCTTTCTCTCGATTTGATCATTTTTTTGTGGTGTACCCGCACATGATGTTTCATGAATAATTATTTTTCTGCAAAAAATCATCTAGACACATAAATGTCACTTCGTATGGTTTTCACTTGAGTGCTAAATTATCTTTCCACAAGGGCTATAAAATTATTTAGGTGTGTTGGAGCTTCTGTTTTGGGTCGAAGTAAATATATCCACACAACCATATAATGATCATCAAGTATTATCAAAAAATAGCGGGATCCAGACAAAGAAGATTCTCGGTAAGGTCCACATAAATCGATATGAACCAATTCGAATATAGAAGTCATCTTATTTGAACTCAGAGGAAATGATTTGTGTGTTTTTTTTTGCTCTAAGGAAAATATTACAAGTTTTAGAATGGTAATTAGTATTGGAATTATTCAAAAAATCAAACATCTTCAAAGCCTTAGTAAATAGATGTCCCAACTGACGGTGTCAAACACCAATAGATGAATCACCAAAGTCTGATACGACACTGCAACATCCACACCTTGGAAGAAATATAAGCCATCGATATGTTCATCCGCCCCAGTCAGGGTTTTCGTGATGTGATATTGAATCACAACTATTTGATCAATAATTTTGAAATCACATATCCTGTCTTTTGCTAACTGCAATACAAAATTTGAATGACACTTTAATCCATTTACATAGAAGATGTTATGAAGATGTAAATCACAACCTAGATGAACACAACCACTTTGTGCGGAAGTTGTGATGTGTCCATTATGTAAATTGATTAACATTGGTGGTATTGTTGATACATTCGTCAAGAAATCAAATGACCTTGTCATGTGGTTAGTGGCTCTAGTATCAAGGATCCATGATTCAATAAAAACATACCTGATAAACATTATGAATGAGGTGTTTGTCGCTCAGGTAGCATGTTGATTAATGTTTTCCACTGATCATTATTAAGGCCACTAATACCCATGGATTCAGGCGTGATGTGTTGTGGTGAAACATGATTCACGCGAGCAGTAGCTTCAGATCCTTTTCCTTTTGGGGCTGAAGAGAACGAGTTGTTACAACAAATGATGAAATTGAATTTCCAACAGACGAAAAAGCATTGTGTTATGTTAAGACATATATGTTACGCTTTCTTTCTTCCCACCGAGGTAAACCCAATCTGTCTGAAATAATTCTCCCCTAAATGTCCATTCTTTCCACATACTTTACATACAATGGTCTGAGTACGAGAATCATATCGGAGATTTGCTTGAACTACAATACTCATAGCATCAGAGTGATCAGTGTAAGCACAACCAATGATTTTGGATTCTTCATCTTGTGTCAACACATTGTAAGCTTTCTCAATAGATGGTAAAGGATCATCTAACCCCATAAGTTGCATCATCTAACCCCATCAGGAATTGATGAACCTTGTTTTCCCCACGCTCTTCACGAACCTTTTCAATCATTTTTGCTTGTTGATAATCAGAGAGGTTTCTCCACAACTTGATGAGATTTCTGTAGTATGTTTTAATTGAGAGTCCTCTTTGATGAAAATTGGCGATTTTTGTTTTTCATCGGTTTACCCTTTGACCATTCTTTACATTATAACGCTTTTGAATGTGAATTCACAACTCGTGAGCATCATCAATAAATGACATGGAAGAGTAGAGATGTTCTTCAATAGTAAGTTCTATCCAAGATACAAAATAGTGTTGTTAGCAACCCAATCCTCGTGATCTAGAGAATCTTCATCTGGTTGTTTAATCGTCTTATAGGCAAAACCGAATTTCTTGTGTGCCTTCAAGGCTAACCGAATGTTAGCAGCCCATTCGTCATTGTTAGGACTACGTAACAACAATTTCAAGACCAACGGATATAGTAGTATACGTCGAAGTTTGTGATAGTTGCAGTTGGACCCGAGTTAGTACTCATGATGAAAAAAGCAATAGAAGCACATGAACCACCATTTCGTTGTAGTAAAGCTATGGCTCTAATACCATGTCAATGAACCAAATTTGTTGTAAAAGGTTTTCCTTTGGTGGCTACAGAGTATATTTATATTACATATTCAAAGATAAGTAACATATGCTAGAAACATAATGTTAATTACAATCCACTTTTTCAACGTAGCCAATATAGGTCCAATAGTATTCAATCTATAAAATGTTGGTTAAAATGTGGATAAACTGTCAAAAAAATTTACTCTGGTGGTTACATGTTTTAACTAATGGTTAAAGTATCAGAAATTTGACATTACCTTATTTTACTATATGTGAGTATCGGAGTATAGTGATGAATTGAATTTGAATTATAGATCAATTTTATCGATCGAATTAGAAAAAAGAGACAAATTATGTGTTGTCTATTGATTTTGGCTCTATTAAATACTTTTATTTTCTAAAATAAGAATTATCCAACATTGCACAAATGCAAATGAACATCATTTGGGTAGAATGCTCTAAAAGCGTATTATAAATAGGCTACATTTGAGAATTGGCCCATTTAAGAGCTCACTCATTCAAAGCCCATTTGCAATCGAAAACCCTATTGTAGGTTCAGCCGGTTCGTATACGGATTGTGTCGGATCGAATCCTGAAATAGTTAGTTACTGATTTATTGTCTTTTGCCTCAATAAAATGGCAAAATTTAATCCTTTCCTCATCTTTTCTCATGGCTCACAAAAAAAAACCTTTTCTATCAAATTTAACATATGAACCAGAAAGTTCTAACTACAAGAAACAGAAATTCATCAACATTTTGCACAGAAAAAAGGACAAGAAAAAGCTTATTGGCTTGTTTGGAATAACATCATACTTAAAACTGGAATAACAACGTAATAAAGTAAAAATCAATGGAAAAACTTATTTATTCCAAAAACTTCCAAGATGTGTAGTATTATTACTCAAGGACAGTTTTTCATGACTTTCAACAGAAATTTCTTTGTCTGTTCAACATCAACACCAACACTGAATCCTTGAAGTATCTGAAGAGAAGAACATATAAGAATGGCTCCGCTTGAATTTATTAAACTAATGTCAATAATCTCAAATCCTATTATCTTCATAACTTCCATGAATTTAGTAAATATGCCAAATTTCTTCTCTGTTATCATCTTCAACCAAAACTTCCTCTCCCCAATCTTGCATAATTGCACATTCTCCTATACAATCAAAAAAGGTAATTATAAAAACAAAACTAAGAATAAATAAAAGAAATTAGTCAATTAATAC
>JAKUCM010003241.1:0-45695 GCA_023374145.1 Lepidium sativum
GAGAGAGAGAGAGATGGTCTTATCGTTATGAATTAAAAATATCTGTTTATATATTATTATTTAGTCTTTAGTAGATATTATATGACCCAATTTCTGAAATGTAATATTTTAAAAAGTATAAAAGCATATATAATTTTTTGTATTTTAAATTATAAATTAGGATATACTAACTATATAAACTAGAGAACAACTTCGACGAGTCGGCTAACCTAACATAACTTAAGTTGAATAATTAACTAATTAATTAGCTACTACCAGTTCAACCAAAATACCCACAGAATAATGACAATTATGTATACCAATAAGATAAAACTAAAAAGCCATCTTGCATAAATAGTAAATAATTAAATAAAGAAAAAGATATATATAAAAAAGTAATACTTAATAAAAACATCTCAATCAAATGTTATTTAATTCGATTTGTTTGGTATTATCTCATAATTTAGTTGATAGGTCAACATCGATTCCCTGTCATCACTTAAATCCTAATGCCACATATCAGATTCCTTTCCCTTATTAGAAATTGTTATATTTCTGCTTTGATTCGTATTAGCTGTTTAGTCACTGAGCTCTTGCAAAATCTACATTTGTCTTTAATTTGTGTCCTTAAAATGAGTCCTCTCGATTTGAGATGTTACGGTGCTTTAAATGCAGTTTTTAAGTTTATAAATATTCAAGACTCGATCAAAAGAGTGTTTAATTATGTCACTAAAGTCAGCTCGGTATCAAAACCTTATTTGAATAATTAATGGGTACATTAGATTTGTTGGCGTATACATTTGGTGGTTAATGAACAGTAAAATAATATAAAAGATGGGCTACCAAAATAATTGAAAACTTTCAATTATTACGTATATGTTCCAAGTGTAATTGGTTTGTTTCTAATCCACGACTCAGTTAGACGATATGTGGTGACTTCAAATTTCATCCACTTTAATTGAAGTATTTAAGGTATGAATATAATCATATCGATCTAATAGTTACATGGTTGACAATATATATGTATGCATGTATGTCGTTAACATTAAATAACAATGCAACAACTACTCAAAGCTCGAATGTGAAGATATATGGTTAGGGTTTGGAAACAACAAGAGAAATCATATTGTAAGATGAACTGGTAACTTAACCTGTTAACAAAAAAAATGATGAGCTAGTAACTTTTTTATGCTGGATCACTATGTTAGTCAAAATAGACATAAGTGTGGTGCGTATTCTAGTATTGATTCTTTTTATGTATTTTTTGGGTTCTAATGGACTTTAGCTATTGGTATTAGAAAACATGTAAATTAGGTTAAATAAGGTTGATTACGTACTTTATATATATAAGGCTTTAATTTCCATCGAATTCAATAGAAAACTCTTTTACATCGATCTAGGTTTCTTGTCAGCATTTAATTAGAACATTGACAGAGAAACTTGTAGAGATAAGAACGTAATTTGCATGAGATTAGTGTCATTAGCTCGAACCAAAGTAGCTCAATCTAAAGATGCTACGATGAAGAAACTCCGCATGCCCAATGAAGGCTTAGTGTCAAATTTTAAAATTTTCTTTCTCTTCATTAATTCTATATCTATATGGGCCATATTTTGTTTGGTATGCTTTAGACCCTTTGAGTTAGGGCCAAATTAATTAGGCCCATTTTTGTAGGTGGACACCTTGATCATTATTCCAACCACCCGTGATCGGTCTCATTTTTCGGTTCGGAAATTGAACTTACGAACACCATCATGCCTCTCTCCGGTTCATGCATAATTGAATTTCGGTTCTTGATTAGGTTTTTTTTTGGTCAATTGATTGTTTTGTTAAACCGGGGGAGAGAACTTTTAAAAGTTACACAATAACTGAACCATGTTTTTATCTTCTAATACTACAGACAAGGTAATCAACTATATAATTCAGAGATTTTGGAATTATACAAAATGTAAAAGACCTAAACAAGCTCTTATTTTTTTGGGATAAAATCCGATTAAGTTTATGTGGTTTTTGATTATTATTTTTATAAAATGAAAATATCTTTTTTGTTTGTGTTAACAATGGAAAGACATTTCATTTACTCTTTTCAATTATATTGATGGAAACATCATTATATATAAGACCATATAAGAGGCAGATGGTTAAATGTTTTAAATGAGACCATTAATAGACTTAGAAATGAAAGAACATAGTGAGTGATTCCCACGTTACACCTTCCTCCTAACCCTTTTCTTCATCGCCACTCAATCTCTGCAACATATCTTTGTAACGTGTAATTTCCCATCTTTTCTTTTTCTTATTCATTTTTTTATTAACTCACTTCGTTGCCGGCCATGACCATTCCCTTCTCTCACATATGATCTCTAATCATCTTTTCTTTTCACCAAACTTATTGCCAATTCATCAAAAGTCTCCATTTTTTCTTTGCTTGATTGAGAGATCAAGATTGTGAGAACACGTAGCAAGTTTGAACTTTTACGGTTCAGTGGCTCTGCTCCGTTGGTGGGTCGAGTCGTCCTGGAGTTCTCTCGTTGTTTCTCAACGGCGGAAGAGGAAGAAAACGACCTGCGAGCCATGGACATTGGTGGTCCAACCAATGTCCGTCATGTGGCTCATGTGACCTTTGATCGCTTTGATGGCTTCCTTGGCCTTCCTTCTGAGTTCGAGCCTGATGTACCCAGAAAAGCTCCCAGTGCAAGGTTGGGACTTTCTTGTTCTTTCCATCTATTCAGTGAATTACATTGTTTGAGGAGTTTTCTTTGAGACTTTGCTTATGGTTGCTATTGGATCCAGATGTCATAAGGGACTTAGATTTACATTTGTTGTTGTTGGCAGTGCAACAGTGTTTGGGGTATCAACGGAGTCAATGCAGTTATCATATGATTCGAGAGGGAATTGTGTGCCTGTGATACTGTTGCTATTGCAGAGCCAGTTATATGATCAAGGTGGTTTACAGGTAGAAGGAATATTCAGAATTACAGGACAAAATAGCGTGGAAGAGTATGTAAGGGAACAGCTTAATAAAGGAATGATACCAGATGGGATCGATGTTCATTGTTTAGCTGGGCTTATTAAGGTTGCTCTTTCTTCTTGTTTGTAAACAGACTTCAATATTTTCTTGAAACGCCACACGAAGTTGATGATGTGTGTGTGTGTGTGTGTGTGTTCAGGCTTGGTTCAGAGAGTTGCCGAGAGGGGTACTTGATCCTTTGCCATCAGATCAAGTGATGCAGTGTGAGTCAGAAGAGGATTTTGTCAAGGTTGTGAGACTCTTACCTCAAACAGAAGCTTCTCTTCTCAATTGGGCCATCAATCTAATGGCTGATGTTATTCAGTTTGAGCATGTTAACAAGATGAACTCTCGTAACCTTGCTTTGGTCTTTGCCCCAAACATGTCTCAGGTCAGTTCATATTTACTAAAACTAGTATGCACAAAATGATACTGAGTGATTCCTTTTGAAGTCCCAAAACACTGTATAGGAAGAGCTAATTTGACAGTTATAGAGCATGTTTGAGCAACTTTGGAGGTTCTATTGCTTAAACATAGTTGGGACTTGAATTAGTGTTTTTATCTTGTGAATTGTGTTGGCTCTTTTTGGGTTTTGTATGTAGATGGCAGATCCTTTAACTGCATTAATGTATGCTGTCCAAGTAATGAAGTTGCTGAAGAGTCTCACAGAGAAAACTGTGAGAGAAAGAGAAACTACGCATTCAGGGGTTGACAGAAACAGCATCAATGAACCCGAAAATGATGAGAAAGGAGAAAAGGAAGAAGATCGAGAGGAGGACGAGGAAGAAGGAGATGTTGTTTACATAACTGAGGAGGAAGGACACAGTGTGTACATAACTAAGGAGGAAGAAGCATCGGAGAGAATAGAAGTGGTTGCTGATGAACACAAGTCAGGAAGCATGAAGAGTGAGTTTGAGAGATCTATTGCTTCGGATCCCAAGGGAGATAATGGAGCTGTGCACCCTCCCATTTGCAGCTCAAGCTATATAGACAGCAAGTGAAAATGATTTTTTTTCTTTCAGTTTTTTTTAGTTAAATGTGTGTTTTGATTGCTTTATTGTATTGCATATGTATTTTCTAAGCAAATATAGTTTGTTTCAGAATGGTGATATGATCTGAACGGCAAGATGTATCTGTCTTGCTATTTCTAGTAAGATCATTTTTGTTACTTGAATGAAACATACAAGTGTCAATAACTTATACCAAAAAAAATACTGATACAGAGATGAGCCGTGTGATGATATGAAGATGATCCCTTTACTTCTTGGGAGTTATTCGAGCTTGACAGAACGGTAGATATGACGAATAAACAACCAAGACGCCAAGAAGCTTATGGTTCCAAGCACCAAAAATAGAGCATAACAAAACAAAGCAGCATATCCCAAGTAGAAGCTCAGCTGTAGAAACCCAGTCATGTCAGACCAGAGATAGAACAACACTCCATACCCATACATGAAGAGCGCTGTAAATCCTCCGCACAATATTGATCTGCAAATAATTTCCAGAGTATGGTCAACAATTTTTGGTCTATCCCACTGGAAAGCAAGTGCTGAATATTCTAGGCTAATCATGTTTCATATTTCCTTGTTTGGCCACACACTATGACTATTTGAGTAGATCCTCATTAAAATGTGTATCTGTGATGGCTTCTCATCATATCTAGTATAAATCAAAGCACATATTCCAGTAGAAAAGAATGCAGTACAGTAAGAGAGTACATACCTCCACCACCATTCATGATCTTCACCGGATAGCTGAATGTACGTCAAGATAACACCAACACTCATACTCAAGAAGATGAGCACAACGAATGTGAAAAACATTATTCCAGGGGAGGTAAATATTTTGTAACCCCACAAGCTTGCATGGAGTTGGTGCCACTCGAGAACAACTGCACTGAAAGGTACAAGGCCCCCAAGAAACACTTGATACAGCTTTCTACTATACCAATTCTGAAGTGGAATTTCTCGGGGGATTCTTTTAGCAGCATTTGGAGGTTGAAGCTCTAATAATCCAAAACGCTTACCTAAAAGTCCTCCCAACATGAGAAACGGGATATTGAACAGGGTGTAAATGAGTATAATGATGATTATTGTGCCAAAAGGAAGAGCAGCTGTTGCCCGGTAAGTAATTGCCACAGTGTTGAGAACTGAAACTATTACGAAGAAAGGAACTGGGTAGACAATCCCAGCAAGACGAATACTCCTTTTCTGAAAAAGGAAATAATCTTGCAAGGTTATGCAAAGAATGAATCATAAAGGAAATAATCTTATGTTATATTAAGGTTATGAGAAGAATGAATCTTTCAAGAGCAGCTGAAGTTGAAGGCTCTTGAAAAGTTAATCACCTGCTTGTTTCCTTCGAATTGACTATGGAAAGAAGCAGAGGTGTAACCAGCCACTATTGATGTTAAAGTGTACATGATGACGAGAGAAGTCAACAGCCTGCCACGATTGTATGGGTATAGGAAACCGGTGAAGGCCAATGCAAATAGAGCAATAATCCTGAAGGCAAAACAGAAGTCAGACATGGAACTATTCTAAGAGGACACATGTTTCATATGTCATTGAAAACCAACTATTTTGATACCGGATTTCAGTATTCCCAATAAATGGAACAAATATGTATCATCATGTGTGATTGAGTTGAAAATAATTGTCAATGACTGAGAAAGTACATATGAATTTCAAGTGCACTTAACTAAATGCCACGACGAAACAGGATTTTTTACTCTAAAATAAATGTTTGTCACTGGAATTGAGTGGGATATTGTGCATTACTTCCTTAAGGAAAATATAAGATAGACTGTAAAACATGGAAAATAGAACGCAAACAGTGGACAAGAGAAGCTTACAAGATTAGTAACTGAGTACCAGAACCTACAACTGCACAGAGCAAGGAGATGTTCCGAGGACATCTAAATACATCACTATGTACAAGTTTCCAACCCACTTCCTTTTTTTCTTCTTCATCTCCAACCGAGCAACTAAAAAGCATAAAATAGAAGTTAATACAATAAAGTATATAATTAATCATCACATATGCTAAACTACACAAAACAAGAGTAGTCTTTTAAGAAAAAAAATTGTCACCTTCTTAGTTCATTTTTAAGATGACGCATGAAGAGCAGACAAAGAAGTCCAATTAACAAAACAACAACAGTTATTGAGTTAAAAAGTGAAAACAAGTGAATCTTCTGGCTGATAATATGAAGTGACGCCTGGGAGTACTTATTCATTCTTGTCTCAGACCGTTCTGAAGTCAAATTCCACGAAACTGAGTATGTAAATTGAACATCAATCTCAGTGTTCTCCGATATATCAACCAGATAATTTGGATCACTGAAACTGTTGATTTCAATAACTTGGTCTGCATTGTACAGAACATTAAACTTCAAGTGACTGAATAGATAATACTTAGTATGCTTCTCCCCTTGACCAAAATATTCTCCCTCTACTTTTCCAACAAATGCCCACAAGGGGAGATCGTCGTAGTACATTTGGAAGTAGAAATCTTGAGCAATAGCATCTCTGAATCTGGCAATGTCACTCGATGCTAATCTCTTATGGCACAATATAACATCAGCTTTTTCCTCCCTAAATTTCAGTTCATATAACGTGCTCATTAACCGGTCACCATTAAGAACTTCCCCAAGGGTTTCCTGTTTCTCGATCACAGTCTCTACAATATATAAAACAATCCTGAATCAAGCACTGAAAATTTGGGACACATACACATACTGAAGCAATTCCATGTCGAGCTAAAAGGAAAACCTGATCATTGAGTTTGACTTGAGAAATCTAACCTGGACGGCAGAACGGCAAAGCATAATATTGATAGGTCTCACTGCAAAGATAACAAAAACCAATCTTTGAAATGGGTCTAAGAAAAAAGCGATCTTTGAGTTCCTTGTCAAGCTCAAGTAACATATCTTTCACATTCTCGAACTTGATCTCTGCGTGAATATAGAAGAATTACCCAAAAAGATTTGAGATTTACCTTGGATTGTGGAGAGGACCCGCTTTGTTGACGAACAAAGGGACATGATCACCGGCATTATAACGAGTCGAGGAGCCTGATCCGATCCAGAAGGTCAATGCGAGTAGGACTTGAACAGTAAGCAGAAATTGCGCCATGAATTGGCACTCTTCTGCTGCTTTCCAAAAGGAACGAATGAGAAGCTCTACAAACAGGCATCTTCTACAATCTAACAGCAAAAAAAAACCAGAAAAAATACAAATAAACTCAAGACAACGTGGCCGAGTTACAAAGTCAAACCTGAAACGATGAACTGTTTGGCCTAATCAAGTGGCTTTTGACTAAACCATGATCGGGAAGTCAGTCCCAAGACGATAACAATTGTGCCGGTTTCGCTAAAGAGATAGTCGACGAAAAAGCGTTTTAAAGTTAGCCCATTTATTTTAACATGGGCTTTTATTTATCTTAAAGGCCCAATTAAATATTTGGGCTTCCAATTCATCTAGGTTAAATTTAGTTTATATCACTTTCCTACTATAAAATCTTCGCCTTTCGACGAATTATGTTAGGGTTTCTTCTCTCATCACTCAGGTTTGTGCCTTTACGACTGCGTCACTTCTAGCTTCATCATTGTTTCGTTAATATGATTACTGACCGTTTGAAGGATTTTGCTTCTCGAGCTCTTTTTAATTTTCCATTTGTATATTTTGTTTCCAGGATCAGATCATAGCTGAACTGAGACAAGCCCAAAATGAGGTACCTGAATCATCTCTTACATTCATAGTTATGGGAATTTAAATCGTTTGGTATGCAATTTGATTTAGGTCTAGAAATTCTTAGTTTTTTTAATATGTGAATGGCGAAGTTAGTTTTCGAAGTTGTATTGCAGTTTTGCCAAAATGCTCTTGGATAAGGCCTGAACAAATCCGAATCTTGCCTCATAAGAATGTAGGTGTATTAGAATAAGATGATTTTGTATAAGAGTGTGTACGTTGGGGTATGTCAAATGTTATTTTAGTCATTGTTGTGGAGTTCTTTTTGCTGATGTAATTTGCTTAACATTGTTTTGTTGGCTACAGTAAGCTTCAGAGTGAGGCCCTTAGAGAAGCCATCTCTGTTGTGAGAGGGAAAGCTGATGAAAAGAAACGTAAATTTGTGGAGACTGTTGAGCTTCAAATCGGTCTGAAGAATTATGACCCCCAAAAGGACAAGCGTTTCAGTGGATCGGTCAAGTTACCACATATCCCCCGTCCTAAAATGAAGATCTGCATGCTTGGAGATGCCCAGCATGTCGAGGAGGTGACTAAATCTTATCACTTCAATGATCTGTTTCTTGTATATTACAGAAAGCCTTGGAATTGGGCATCCTTTACAATCTGAATCTTGTGTAATAAGACGTGTGGTTATTTCATGTGTTGACTATACTAAATATTTTTTTCTTTTTTATTTCCGGCATTTTGAAATCATTGCTTATTTCTATTTGTTCACTTGTGCAGGCTGAGAAAATGGGGCTTGATTCTATGGATGTGGAGGCTCTGAAAAAGCTTAACAAAAACAAGAAGCTTGTCAAAAAGCTTGCAAAGAAATTCCATGCTTTCTTGGCCTCTGAATCCGTCATTAAGCAGATTCCTCGTCTTCTTGGTCCTGGTCTCAACAAGGCAGGCAAGTTCTGACTACAGCTAAATGCCATGTTTTCCCTCAAGCCTGTTTTAGTCTCGATAGTTAAAAGAAATGCGCTTTTTATTCAAATTCTTCTTTAGTGATCTTGTCTGGATGATCTTGTCTGGATGATCTCTAATGGTCTCATCAACTGATCCTATCTCATATTTTTTTTATATAGTGCCAGTTCTCTTCTTTTTTATCTTGTGAAATTTTGTGTTGCTGATGGTTCTAAAGCAACACTCTTCAATTTTATATATGCAGGAAAGTTCCCAACTCTTGTGAGCCACCAGGAATCCTTAGAGGCCAAGGTAAACGAAACTAAGGCAACAGTTAAATTTCAGCTGAAGAAGGTTCTGTGCATGGGAGTCGCTGTTGGTAACCTATCAATGGAAGAGAAGCAGCTCTTTCAGAATGTTCAGATGAGTGTTAACTTCCTTGTCTCACTCTTGAAGAAGAACTGGCAAAATGTAAGGTGTTTGTACCTCAAGAGCACAATGGGACCACCACAACGAATCTTCTGAGCTCTAACCTGCTTCAATGGTGGCTATATGACACTTAGCCTTCGTTTTTGTTTCAGACATGTGTGAAACAGTAAGAGTTGTCTTACTCTCCTTTAGGACCTGAATTGAAAAATTAAAAAAACGTCAGCGATTTTGTTTAAAAGGATTTTGTAGCTTATATTACATGAATTAGAGGTGCTTATTTAAACAAATCAACCCACAGATAATGCTTTAAATGAAAGCAAAATTTATTTAACAATCTCTTCTCTTTGGACCGGTCCGTTACTAAGCTCAACTCTTTCGCCTTAAAAGAAAATTTAGTCCACAAGTTATGATCTAAAATGAAAACTACTTTTGCTTATTTATTGTGTTTTTATAATCTTAATTATGTGGACTTTACTCCTAAGCAAACTCTATTGTTCGTATACAGAAAAATCTCAATAAGAACACAATCAAAAACTTTAGGATGATTGTTATTGATATGATATAATATCTTTTATAAATCTTTATACAGTTAAATTTTTATAAATTAGTAATGTTAAGAATACACTAAAACAATATTCTTTATTAATTTATAAAAATTGTTAATTTATTAATATACTAAGTGAACTAAAAATTGAATTTAAAATTATAAAATTACATTATTTTTTATAAAAGTTTTTAATGTATATTAATTATAGAATATTAATTTTAAAAAGTTATACAGTTCATTGAAAAATAGGTTATTTATATTTAGGATATTAGTTTATGTGGCATTACTAAAAAAATCAAAACAAAAATAAATATTTCGAGGGTATAATAATTGAAAAGAAATCATAACATAAAATAGTATAAGGTTAAGATTCGAAATTTAAGTTATAATCTTAGTGGTTTATTCTTTGATCTACTTTTAAATCTTGATAATTGAGTTCAAAAATCAACCATTTTCCTATCATAAAAAAATAAATATACTCTAATACATAAAGAGAAAAATAATACTAATAATAATACAAAATTAAATATTATTAGCTTCTTAAAACAAAATAAATACTACTTAAAACTTTTTTCATATTGTTATTTTTATATAAATTATTATTATTATTATTGTTTTGCTCAATTGTAATTATTTTAAACACCGAAAATAGCAAAGTGCGTATACAATAAAAAAAGAACTTAATAATCCCTAAAATTTAACTATATCTTAATTTGGCTGACCAAAAAAAAGTACGAAAGAAAATAGCGAAGTGCGTTCCAAAATTTCGCGTTTTCTTCTCTGACTCCAAATCTCAGCTTACGTAATTCAGAATTCTAGGGTTCTTCCGATTAGGCTAAATCGGACCCAAATTCCTTCACATCTGATCTTCGATTGATAAAAGATGTCTCAGAACGGGAAGCTTATCCCAAATCTGGATCAGAACAGTACGAGGCTTCTCAATCTTACAGTCCTCCAGAGAATAGATCCGTACATCGAGGAAATCCTCATCACAGCCGCTCACGTCACTTTCTATGAATTCAACATTGATCTCAGTCAATGGGTGAGTTTCAATCAATCATCGTATTCATAATTTGTTGATTGCTTTGCTACCCACTGATCTGTCTTTTTGGTTTCAATCAGAGTCGTAAAGACGTTGAAGGATCATTATTTGTTGTCAAAAGGTAAATACTTTGGGATTTAACCTATGTTTGATGTTATCTGTTTTAACTTCAATGCGTTCAAATTATGGTGAATCCTTTTTGTATTGTTACAGAAGCACACAACCTCGATTTCAGTTTATTGTGATGAATCGTCGGAATACAGGTCAGAATTTTCCTCCAATTCTGGTCTTTGAGTATTTTTCGAATAAAATTGTTGTGTGTCTTGTGTAATCGTTGTTTCTGTTTAAAGCTACTAACACTTAAAGAGGCTGGAGATTAGTAGTAAGCATCACTGTATTGTTCAATTTTATTTGGGCAGATAATCTGGTGGAAAATCTCTTGGGGGATTTTGAGTATGAAGTTCAAGGTCCATATTTACTTTACCGTAATGCATCTCAAGAAGTAAACGGCATTTGGTTCTACAATAAACGTGAATGCGAGGAAGTAGCCAGTCTTTTCAACAGGTATATATAATTATCTGTGTATAACTGTTTATCACGTAGAAACTTTCTTTGTGATCGGAGAATCGCTAAAGTAATACTAGATGCATAGATGCACATAGGTTTCTCTTGTTGGATCATGAATAATTCCATATCGTTGCTTATTGTCAGACAGATGCATGTCTGTGAACATAGTTGTTTCATGAAGACATTTCTTGCAGATATCTTAAACCATTTTTATCAATTCAATGCCCAGCATTATATATTTGTCTTTATACTCATTGTCATCTCTACGTAATGGTTCCTTTGCATGACAGAATACTTAATGCATATTCCAAAGTGAACCAGAAGCCAAAGACGTCATCTTCAAAAAGGTAAGATCTTCATGTCTAGATTTAGACATTCGGCTATTAGAATTTTGGGTGTTTCAAATAAGGCAGAAACTTGATAATCTTCATCATTTTATCAAGTGGTATCTTTCTTTTATCTTAAACTTGACTTAATTTTTGTATGTACTGCAGCGAGTTTGAGGAATTGGAAGCTGTGCCTACAATGGCAGTTATGGATGGTCCTCTTGAGCCATCTTCAACTGCTAGGGATGTCCCTGATGATCCTGGCTTCGTTAACTTCTTTAGCGTGAGTTGCTCTAACTTTTTTTACACACTCACACTATAGTCTTCATCATCATTACAGCATCATATTCGATTAATGACAGGAGTTTTTTATTTATTAATCCTAGATTGTTAAATTATCTTCAAGCTGTTAATATTTTAATATAAGTGACAGGAGGGTTTTCTATTCAGCATCTATTGTTGAATTTTGTTATCACTTTAGCTCGGATTCTGGATCCTAAACTGTTAACCTTTTATTTTTCACCTAACTCGTCAAATTGTAAAACTGAATATGTCAACAAATGTTTTTGCCTTACAGTCAGCGATGGCTCTTGGGAACTCTGCGAGTGGGTCAGCAAGTGGACAACCATATCAATCATCAGCCATTCCTCTACAACCTCACCAACCCACCATTGCTCCTCCCACAGTGGCAGCAGCACCTCCAAAGATAAAATCACCACCGCCTCTTCCATCGTCTTCTCCGCTGATGCCTCACTTTGAAAACAACCCTGATCATAGAAACTCTAACGTTCACACCGATTTGGTGAAGCCGTCCTCTTTCTTTGGTCCCCCACGGATGATGACACAACCGCACCTCATACCTGGTACATCCATTCCCACAGCTCCTCCTCTTAACCCAAGTAATGCGACTCACCAGCAGCGGTCATATGGTACTCCTGTGCTCCAGCCTTTCCCACCACCAACTCCACCACCATCACTCGCCCCTGCACCCACTGGCCCAGTGATCAACAGAGACAGAGTGAAAGAATCCCTTTTAGCATTGGTTCAGGTTTGTCCTTCACCACATCACTTTACTAGATCAGCTACACAAACCTAACGAATGGCTTTTGACAGGAGAATGAATTCATCGACATGGTAACCCGAGCTTTGCAAAATGCACATCAACCATGAAGCTGCACTGGGTCAAGCATTTACGTATCAAAATAGTGACGACTCGATTCATAGAATGTGTAGTTAATATGTAGTTTTGTTCCCTTTCATATCTTTGAACAAGTGTTGTCAGAACCTCCAAAAAGGATTTTTTTATAAGATCATGCACTGTTCCCTCGTTTAACTCAAAGACCCACTGTTCATTTCTCTACTTTAAGCTTAACCCTCTATTATGCCTCATGTCGAAGCCGTATTGTACTGTTTTGCGGAAGAAGTCGTCTTACACTGATGACATTCTTAGAATCAGGATCATTAAGAAACACTTCTTGGAATTGAATGGAACATCATTTTGATTAATTATAATATTACACATAACTTAGAGAGAGTACATATAGCACGAATGAAAGAGGCTGAGTTTATTTTTTAAAGTAATCCTCAGTCCTGCCTTTGAATCCAATTTGTCCGAAAGTGAGACAGATGAAGAGGCCTAAGTGCCATGTAATCAACCACAACCAGAACTGTGAAGTGAGAGCTGGAGGAGTTGGGAAGTGAGCTAGCTCAGTTCCAATGCTGTCGAAGAAGAGACTTGTTAGACTCTTCCCATTAATCGCCGGAATACTCGATGGAGCTAGCCAACCAATCAACCCAAACCCAACCACGTTCAAGTCTCTCCTTAACCAGTTCCTCTCAAAGCTACTTCATTTTGAACACAAACAAATCAGAAAAATACATCAAAAACAAAGCTTTATTAGTTCTTAAGATCAGTTAAACAGTTAAGTAGCGTACCAAGTGACTCTTCCTCCAGATGCTCCGGCAACACTAAGAGGGTTTTTAGCACTTAATGTTGGTTTTAGAAAAGCTAAACACATCACAAGAAATTACAGTTACAAATATGTAAATGTTTGATTCAGTTATTCAAAAGAGACACAGAGAAAGAGAGTTACATGAAGAGAAGCGTTTGGTCTTGATGGATGATCCTCCAAGACCAATCACCGTCGATGGAGTTGCAAATGTTGCTGCCATTTTCTTTTTGTTCTGTCTCCAAAAAACTGAAGTTATTTAGATTTATTAAGTAAAAATAAATACAACACAAAAACAAGAAACAGATTATTTGTGGACGAAGGAAGAGATTTCGAGGATGGGTTACTCATCAATAGCATTGTGACAACTCACTCTTTTCTTAGATATTGTGGGTCTATCTATTTCTTGGATAAGATTTATTCCACATCCTTTTTTTTTTCTTTTTATATTTTTTCTGATTTGGGTTTAAGTTTGCATTTCAAGAATTTCCATGCCACAAAAAAAAAAAAGAGAATTCTATACTGCAGAAAATAGAACAGAGGGCTATTTATCAGACAAAAAAGGAAACAAATCAATGTAAATGTAGTAACTAAAACTGTAGAAATCATGAAAATGGTGTACAACCCGGGAAATGTAGCTAACTTTCTTGTCATACTAGAAGACTTCAGAAGAATGAGACGTTTGTTTAATTGTTATTTTTTCTATCTAATTCCTAAATAATTGAATTACAAAATAGATTTTTTTCGCTCGCAGTGTATAAAAATTAATTAGTAACTGTTTTCATATTAACAGTTTTCCACTGATTTAGTTTTTTTTTTTTTTGAAAAATGGGATCAATAAAATTTAATCAATGGTCAAATCTCATTTTTAAATCTTTTACTAAATATTATTTGTAGTTGAGTTTAGTCGAGTTCTAAATATCTTAGTGATTAGCCAAAATATTTAACAAACACTTTAAGAAAACAATGCAAAATTGACATAATTCTACTTAGTCAAAACACCATGAATTTCTATTAGATTCGTCAAAAGGAGCAATACATAGAATTTTTATAGGTGTACCAATATGAAATTATTGTACCAATACAATATGATCGGTTTGGTTTGGTCGGTTTAATTGATGAGGTAAATGAAAGACATAACAACAATGGTGAATTTGACTAGTCAAAAAAGATTAACACAAAATGTAGTCTCTCATTTCTCAAATCATAATTATACAATTTAGTCTCATATTTAAACAAAACCAAAGTTTAAATCAATATTAAATATAAACCGAACTAAACCAATATTAATTGATATTTCCCCTCAAGATGGAGGTGCATATATATTATGTACACCCATCTTGCTTACGAGTGAATGAAAAGTTGTAGGATAGAGAGGTTTAGTGAGAACATCAGCTAACTCAAGATCAGTGCTGATATACATGGTTTTAATAACTCATTCTTCTCTCTCACTTTATTGCAAGCCATCTCAACATGTTTTGTTCTTTCATGGAAGACGAGATTGTTGACAAGCCGCAATGTTATCACAATATAAGTAAGTGGGTAAAGTGATAGGAATGCACATCTCTTGGAGGATTTTTGTTAACTAGATTAGCTCCTTAGTGGATATAGCCATGACTCTGTATTCAGCCTTTGCTGAACTCAAAGAGATTTTACCTTGCTTTTTAGATTTCCATGTAACAAGAGAATCACCAAGAAACATAGCATATCCAGTAACAAATTGACGAGTGTCAGGACAAGCACCCCAATCAGAAACAGTTTAACCATGGATGTCAAAATTGGCAGCATCAGAGTAAAAGAGGCTTTGACCAATTGTGCCATTCAGATAGTGTAACACCATATGGACAGCCTGGACATGAATATCACGAGGTGCATCAGAATATTGTGCAAGTTTGGAGACAACAAACACAATATCAGGTCGAGTAATTGCAAAAAAGTTCTAAAGTTTGCAAATCATTTTACGATATGGTTTAGCATCGGCAAGTAATTCACCATCACTTTGTGACAGTTTCTGGTTAGGTTCCATTGGTATTTTAGAAGGTTTGCAATGACTCAAACATGTAGAGGCAAGGAGATCTAAGACATACTTCTTTTGACAGATTGAGACCCCAGCAGCGGATTGAGCAATCTCAAGGCCAAGAGAAAACTTCGGAGAACCAAGATCTCAAAGTTTAAACACTAAATTGAGATGTGAATTTAAGTCAACAATAGCAGATTCACTAGTGCTCGCAATCAATATGTCATCTACATACACAATAACCAGCCGAAAATCACCATTAGATCTTTGATAAATAAAGTATGATTGCCATGACATTTAGAGAAGCCAAGTTGAAGAAGAGTTGTGGAAAATTTGAGAAACCACTGTTTCGAATCCTGTTTAAGTCCATAAATGGATTTGTGGAGGCGACAAACTGTATTAGGTGGGACTGGTTCCCCCTTGAATATCACCATGACTTTGAGGGAGCTTCATATATATATATTTCGTGATCTAATTCACCATTGAGTAATGCATTGGAAATGTTTAACTCAGTCAGAGACCACTTCATATTTGGTGCAAAATAAAGAATGAGTTTCACAGTAGCCATTTTGGCAACAGCTGAAAAGGTATCAAGGTAATCACTACCTACCTGTTGAGTATACCCTTTGGCAACCAGCCTAGACTTGAACCTCTTTATGGTGCCATATGCATTATATTTGATTGTTAATATCCATTTACAACCGTCTTCTTTCCTCCTTACAGATAGTGGGCAAAGAGTCCATATACTTTGAAAAGCTCCAATTTCTAGACCCATAACATCACACCATACCCTTAGTTTCATAGCTTCTGAATAATGTTCAAGAATTTTTGTAGAGGTGATGATATTAATGAAAACATGAAAAGGCTAAAATAGATTTGAACAAGAAATATAGTTTATGAGTGGATATGGAGTGGTGAGCTTAATATCACTACTAGTATTAGTATAGCAATGAAAGTCTTTTAAATGGAAAGGAAGTTTTATATGATGAGTGACAAGTGACTCAGAAGGAGCCATTTCTTTCAGAGATGACTCAACTTGATGAGGGTGAACATCATAGGATGGTTTTGGAGGCAAGACATTAGTATCAATATAATATAGTGAATGAATATGAGGAAAGAAATTCTTTGAATCTTATGTGATATTCGAAGAGACAAAAGGAAAAATATCCTCATGGAACTGAACATGTCGATCCACTTTATTCTTAAAAAGCTTTCTTTTTTTTTTTAGATTGGGTTGTACCAAGTCTGAAACCAAGTGGATTTATTGGAATTGTTTTTTTTAATCAAAAAATTCTCAATAATGTAAGCCCTGGTAAGGTTCTTCGCTTTGTATCGAATTACCTTAAGTGAAAGGATTCCCTTAAAATTCATACGGGATTCTTGTGGATAATTTAATTTTGATTGAGTTATTAATATATTTTTTAAGTTGAAACTGAGTGTGTATTTGGATCTAAGACTTTATACCATTTGTACCCAGATGGATATCCTAGAAAGACACATGCACGAGCCCTAGGGTCAAACTTAGTTCGCTGATTAGGGGAAGTGGATGTATAACATAAACAACCAAAGGCTTTTAAGGACATATAATCTAGAACTTTAGAACAAAAGAACTTCAAAAGGAGAGACATTATGCATAATGGGAAATGGAATACGATTGATGAGAAAAGTAGCTGTGAGAATACACTCACCCCAATACACTAATGGAATGCCATATTGAAACATTAAGGCTCTAGCTACATTCAAAAGATGTTGATGTTTTCACTCTACCACATAATTTTGTTTAAGAGTTTATGGACATGAATGGAATGCTTTAATGCTTTTTTCTAAGTACAATGTAGTGAAACTAAGTTCATGAATATTATCAAATCTAACAGAGCAAACACGAGTTCCATATTGAGTTTTAATCATGCTCAGAAAACCAGGAAAAATAGTAAGACATCTAATTTATGCTTTAACAAATACACCCAAGTAGCACGACTATAGTCAGCTACAATTGTAAGAAAGAACTTATGACCATTAGAATAGGGGTAGAGAAAGGACCTCATGTATCATTGTGAATCAATTAAAAAAATTTAGCACATATATTATTTCTAACATGAAAAGATATATGATTTTGCTTTGATAAATGATACACATGACAATGTTTGGAATAACTCTTAGTTTCCCTTTAGGTAAAGATAAAATACGAGAAAGTAAATCTAGTTTAGTTACACCAGGTTGACCTAATATTTTATGCCAAGTAGAGCAATCTATATGCAAAATTGAACAAAATTGAGTAATATCTGAGTAAGTCTTATTAGCGTAAATGGTAATATTTGACTCAATTATAGCAACAAAGATAGTATTTTCACTTAGAATATAGAGATTCCCCACTCTCTACCTTGACTAATCATCAACCCCCAAGTGAGATCCTGAATATAGCAATAATCAACATTGAAACAAAATCCAACATGGAGACTCTTAGTCAAAACACTAACACTTAACAAGTTGGGTTTAAATGTAAAAATGTATAAAACATTATGGAGAAAGATCTCATCAGTCAATTGAATATAACTAGAGCCTTATATTTTCACAATTAAACTATTAGGTAAAGTAGCAAATGTACTTTATAAGGTTTTGTAATCTGTGTAAAGGTTTCTAAGATGAGTAACATGATGACTCGCTCCTGAATCTATAACCCATTTCCTAGGAGACAACTCAAATTCAAAAGGTATTTTCCAATTTGACATGTTAGAATAAGGAGGTGAGTAAAGAGGAAGAAAGGTACTCGATATCTGGGAGATAAATGGACCGGATCTTGAAGTCGAAGCTAATGAACCATCCATGAAAGGCGTACTACTAGGAGGTTGAAGCTTGGAACTTAAAAAAGAAACCAAACCTTGAATCTGTTCTTTGGATAAATTCTCAGTCGAGTCGTGTTGAGATGTGATATTACAGCTAAAACTGAAGCTTCAGTAGGATTAGCCTTTTTGTTTTTTTACTAGATGTCCTGGAAGATAGCTATGGAGTTTGTAACATGTGTCAACTGTGTGACAAGTCTTGGAGCAATGTGAGCATTTTGTTTTTTGATTGTGTCCTCTATATGCAAGGAGAGCATTCAAATTATCAGGTGCAGTGACTTGAGTATTAAATGCAGTAGGTTGAGAGATGACTTTATCAGCAAAACAAATTCCATTCTGGCTTTCATCTTGGTTCAGTATGTTGTAAATCTCGTTGAGACTTGGTCTTTGCTTCATATTAAGAATCTGGCCTCGAATGTTACTAAACTCACCACTCATCCCCATTAGAAACTGTATGATCTTACTAGTTTATGCTTCTTCAAGAAACTCTTTGACATGATCACAATTGCATCTTTCCACTGCGCCCGACTTAGTGTTAGCAAGTCGTTCCCAAATAGTTTTTTTCTGAGTATAATAAGAAGATAATCCCAATCTTCCTTGCTTAAGAGTCATTACAGATTTTTCTAACTCATAATGTCTTAGAAGATTATTCACTTTGAAGCTTTGGTATAAATCATTCCACATCTCAACAACATCTTCATAATAGAGGTACTACCACATATCTCAGAATTAACGACATTCAATATCCATAATTTCACCATACTGTTACAGCGATTCCATATTTTGTAAGAATAATGACCATTAGATGGACGCGGTAAGGTTCCATCAACAAAACTCAACTTATTCTTTGCATCAAGACTAATCCTCATTGATATTGACTAGCAATTGTAATTCGTTCCATCCAACATATTAGCTATGATATTCAAACTTGGATGATCTGCAGAATGTAAGAAGAAAGGACTGTGAGTGTTATTGAAGGATTCACGCTCCGATTCAACTCAACTTTGAGGTATTAACCTCAGATTTTGAGTCTATCTTCTTATCGCAGTTACAAATTATTCGGGAGAAAAGATTTCACAGCTCAATTGAAGATCTAAATCTTCATCTCCATGAATAGAATTGACTCGAGCTTTTCAACCTTTTCACACCATTTCAACTTCTATTCAACCTGAGAGAAGCGATTAATCGGTTGAAAACGAAGATAAAAGACGAAATCAAGCTTCAATTTGGAGAAATTTGATGAGAATTTTCAAAAATTGAGCAAAAAAGCTGTAATACCATATTAGTCGAAAGAGATTAACACAAAATGTAATCTCTCATTTTTCAAATCGTAACAATACAATTCAGTCTCATATATATACAAAACCAAAGCTTAAACCAATACCAAATGTAAACCGAATTAACCAATACTTATTGATAATCAGGAATATATGTGATGGTTGTTGGTGTATACCATATTCGTACTGGGAAGATACCTCTCACTAAGGTTAAAATTCTTTACACTTTCATCATTTAAGGACTTTAATCATATGTACATTTCATCAGTCAATGTGTTTTGGTATCTGTGATTTTGGTTTGATTTGAGATAACAGAGTAGTCAAATTGGCTTTTAGAGATTTGGTGTCTGCAAATTTTATAGTGAGAGTATAGAAGGGTTCAGCAACTGAAAATTATTTTGACACAGTAGTGATTATGATTGAGTGGTTGTATCTTGACGATCATCAGTTGTCCTGCGTTTACGTTCAATGGTTTGGTTTTGTGTTAACATAACTGAAACTTGTCACTGTTGTTTTTGACTGAAACTAGGTTCATAAGGTGGTTGACCTGTCGGGAATTCCAGATAGTGAAGTCATGTGGTATTTAGAAGTCATGGACGCATACAGACAGTTCTATGAGCCCTTGATCAAAGAGTTCTCTTAATGCTTTTAGTAAAGTATCTTTCTGTTGATTTTACTTTATAGAGAGATTAGAGTACATGATTATCAAGTTTGCTAGTTTTTATATTATCCCAATTCTGTCGCAATTCTCATCTTCTTGATCATCGCCCGTATAAACTGTTACAGTTTTACAATGTCATTCATGACTTGGAACTTGAGCAGACAAGTTAGAAATACCAAACAAGCTTAAACAATTGTTTCCATTTCTACTTAGAGCTCCTCTCCGTCGTGCTTGCTCTTCCAAATGCATGCTCAGCAACCTAAGATCTCTCTGACACGAGGGAAAAATGCACCAGGACGAACACAATAAGGTTGAAACACCATAAGAAGTGCCTGTGCATCGACCTCAAAACTTTTTCTCCATACAACAGTTTCTCCTGAGAAAAATTTACGAGAAACATAATGGTCAAGCCCTTCTGCGAGATTTCTCCACAAGTCCAAGAAGTCTTTCGGGTTCATGTTTAGCTGCAGAACATATAAATGCCTTCTTAAATTATCTAATGCTTCAGCGACACCTTGGGATGCAGACCCAGTAATGACATCTTCCTCCCATGAAGCCTCATTGTTGTGGATTTCGTCGCTGCAAAGATTGTCGAATTGGTGGAGAAAAACTGTTATGATCTCCATAAGCCAATTGGTCTCCAATTCAACAAGGCTTTTCAGTTCTTCCCCAAAAAAGCTTCCTTGGCAGGAAACTTCAGGCTTTCTATCAACTTTGACACAGGATTCCGCAGCCCACATCTCTACAAGAACCAAATCATCACTCCATTCTCGTAGTTTCGATTCAAGATACCGAGCAGCATTGATCGGTCCACAGGCTTGTATCAGTGTCTCTTCAAACAAACTATCGTAGGAAAGATCAGTCTTCTTGAACTCTAATAGCAGAATTTTGAATATACACCACAAAAGTTTGGTGGCAGTAGCTCTTATAAATTGGATCCTTGGTAGAATGGCCTGTAGAGATAGACCACGGTCTATCAACCTCCAAGTCCTATTAAGAAAAGAGTCTGCTACACATGGCGCTTTATAATCTTCTCTTGTAGATAAAACATACCTTGCAGACCGTGAGTTAGATTTATCACCAAGTGTAGTTCTTTCACTACCAACTAACCAAGCTTTCTCATTCTTAATATCCTCTTTAATTTTCCTATAAGCATCCTTTAGCTCAATCTTTCCCCAAATCTTGCACCACTCAGTTCTTTTACAAAATAGTCCCATGACTGAGATACCTTTAGAAAACGCTGTCGAACAGTCTTCATAAGAAAGACAAGTATCTGAATTCACAAATGACTGCATTTGTTTATCAAATGCAACCATCTGATCGAGAAGATGGAACCACGAAGAATAAACTTCAGATTTCATGTGTTTCTCCTTGAACATTTCTATAAGCCCAGGGAAAACCTTTTTCTCTAAGAACCCTGATAGCATCTGGACCATCGCTGAAACCCAAGCTTCTTTAGCACTGCAGCTTACTAACATAGCTCTGTCAATCAAAGGCTGTAAGCTATCATCCACACCGTCAGCAAAGTCTCTTGTAACTTTATATACAAGTTCAAAAATAAACTCAGGTTGTTCAGCCCATTTCATGAAATGGTACTCCATTCGAGATGCAACTGGTTTTACCAGTTCATCAATTGCCCAAAGTCCAACACTAACATTTTCTTTGACCATATTAAGCTTCTTTCGTTTTTCCTTCTGGGTATTAAGTTGCTGTAAACCACAGAGGAGAAGAAAGCTCTGGGAATAAGACTCCTTTTTATCTCCTTGAATCAACAGTAGAGGATTAGGGATACTAGCCACCTCACTATGCTCAACTTTGGATGTTGCCAATTTCGGTGGCCAGCCAAGAGATGAGAGCAAAGCTCGGTGCTCTGCTATAATCTGCGGACGTAGAACAGACAAACTATTATCTACTCTACTGTCAACACAATCCACAAGGCGGCACCACTGAGAGTGATGCCTTGTAACATCACCAAGTATTCCTTCAATCTCATTCATAGTCTTAATGGCATGATTAAACCTCTTATTATTGAATGCAAGATCCTGCATTCAAAGATCTAAAGTTGTAATCTTCATATAGAGCAGCCACAAACTCTATATAGTAATTGTAAACTTTACTTTGCGGATTGAAAAAGCTTTACTTGATGCCTACTTCCTTTGCGTTTACTAATGGGATGAAATACTGAATCTTCAAGATCTCCAATAAGACTTTCCAACTTCAAAGCACTGACTGAAAAAATTGAATCTTTATTTAATTAGATTAGCTCTTGATGAAGTTCAAAATTCAAAAATTGAACACAAACTCACCGAAATATTTGCGGATGTTCTGTATTCGACACAATTCCTCTATGAGTTGCTGTAAATCACGATTCATTTGCTTTCCGATAGCATCCATAGCTACAATGAAATAAAAGGAGACAATAAGAAACCTTAAAATCTACACAACAGATAAAAACATGAGGATTTGTGTAACTTACGGAAACTCTTCAGGTTCAATCTCAAATCTTCGAGTGATGATTTAACCGAGAGAGATGTGGAGATCCAAGAAACGGCGTGTTTCGTGAGATCCATACGGAGATGAAGAAGACGGTCAGTTAGATCAGAACAGTCGGTGTGAAAGGTGGACGTTAGATTCGAAGTGCGAAGAAGCAGATCTCGGAGGTCCTCGAAGTTACCGTTAAGAAATTCTAACGCTAGGACAGGAAGCTTGGCCGGATTTGGTAAGGTAAACGATAGTTGAAGTGGATGTTCCATCGGAAGCATTTGCCGGGAAACGGTTCCTTGTTTTTTTCCGAGGCTTTTCTCCTCCTCAACTTAAATAAAATAAAATAAAATTATATTACATTATAATTTAATTGTAATAAGATAAAAATCGTAACTTTTTATTTTGACAACAATAAAAATCGTAAATGTGATTGATTTAGCTTCTCCGTGCAGTCGGCGACTGACTTTTACTTACCCTAACCAAAAACCCAACACATAACAAAAAGCGCCGTCGAATTTCATCTCAAGGGTTTTAGTCTTCTAGGGTTTTACTGAGAAGAAGAGGCTGAGAGAGAAGAGACATGGGGAAGAGCGAAAAGACGTCGTTAGGGCGATCACTGGTGAAACACCACAATCATATGATTCAGGAATCGAAAGACAAAGGAAAGTACTATAAGAATTTACAGAAGAAGGTTCTCGAATCCGTTACGGAGGTCAGCGACATCGACGCCATTATTGAGCAAGCTGAGGAGGCAGAGCGTCTCTATACCATTAATCATAGCTCCTCCACACCTTTGTCCATTAATCTGTAAGCTTAAAATTCCCCCTTTTTCTGTGTTATTCGATTGAGCAGCTTATGGAGACCAGGAATCAACTAGTGGGTGTAATAGTTTGTATCATCTTATTGTTTAGTTACAATGAAGATTGGAGAACAATTACTTCTCACATTTATGTGTTCGTATGGTCTCTACTGTGCAATTTTCTTTGCATATGTGCTAACTTGGTTGTTTCTTCTAATGATTTTGGTAATAGTGACACAAATTCCAGCTCAAGTGTTATTGCAGCTGAGGAATGGAGAGAGCAACAGAAGATAGAGGAGGCTTTACATGCCAGTAGTCTTCAAGTGCCGCGAAGGCATGTGGTTTTCTTCGTTTAAAGATTTATTCTTCCTTTTTTTCTCATTGCTCTGAGACAAACTATCATTTTAATTCTGTTCTTCATCTTCAGACCTCCATGGACACCCGAAATGTCAGTGGAAGAGCTTGATGCTAATGAAAAACAAGCTTTCTTAAACTGGCGCCGGATGCTTGTGAGGTTAGCTTTTCTATTTTATCTCATCTTAATGACTTATATGTAATTGAGGTGTGTTTAAGATTTTCCGTTTATAAACCAAACGGGATAGAGTTTGTAGATGTTTGACCCCGATCAGGTTATTTCAATTGGGAAGTTATCCTTTTTTCACGCCTTGAAGCAATTTCTAGCCCACATAAGATATCCTTTCTTTTAACATATGAGATGTATGATTTGAATTTGTTATGTGCACATCATGGCTCATTATTATTTTCTTATGAATGCTGACAAGCTCTCTTGTATTTGGGTTTAGCCTCGAAGAAAATGAAAAGCTTGTATTAACTCCTTTCGAAAAGAACCTTGACATCTGGAGACAACTTTGGCGGGTGCTTGAACGTAGTGATTTGGTAAGTCTTTGTCAAGGATGTATTAACCCTGTCATTAAGTTCAATTTTCTGTGTTTTAGTTAATTGCAAAACAAATTTGGTAATTTATACTTATCCTTTTCCAGATTGTTATGGTAGTTGATGCTAGAGATCCACTGTTCTATCGTTGCCCTGATCTTGAGGTATTACATTCTCTCCCAACTTGAAACTCCTCTTGGCACCGCATTCCTGACTCATATTATTTACTTAAAGATTCATCCTGACACAGGCATATGCTAGAGAAATTGATGAGCATAAGAAATTCATGCTTCTAGTTAACAAGGCGGACCTTTTACCTCTTAATGTCAGGTTAGCCTCTTTTGACTTACTTTACTTTTCCTCAACCTATTTTCTCCTCTAATCACTTGATTTGTCTCTCTTGACATATCTGCAGGGAGAAATGGGCAGACTATTTCCGTCAAAACGACATTCTGTTTGTTTTCTGGTCAGCCATAGCTGCAACAGCTACCCTAGAAGGTAAAGTCTTGAAAGAGCCATGGAGAAAACCCGATAACTTTCAGAAGACAGATGATCCAGACGTTGAGATATATGGCAGGGAGGAGCTTTTGAGTCGTTTACAATTTGAGGCTCAAGAGATTGTAAAAATGAGGAATTCTAGAGTAGCATCTGTATCATCACAGTCATTGACGGCTGAATCTCAACGTGTTCAAGCCGTGGTTGGATTTGTTGGTTACCCGAATGTGGGAAAGAGTTCTACAATCAACGCATTGGTGGGCCAGAAGCGAACAGGTGTCACCTCTACCCCAGGGAAAACAAAGCATTTCCAGACTTTGATAATCTCTGATGAGCTTATGTTATGCGATTGTCCTGGTTTAGTCTTCCCATCGTTCTCAAGCTCGAGATATGAAATGATTGCTTGTGGTGTACTTCCAATTGACCGGATGACTGAACACCGTGAAGCTATTCAGGTGGTGGCTGACAAGGTCCCTCGCCATGTCATTGAGAGTGTCTACAACATTTCTCTTCCTAAACCCAAAACTTATGAGCGTCAGTCCCGCCCACCTCATGCTTCAGAGCTTCTAAGAAGTTACTGTGCTTCTCGTGGATATGTTGCCTCTAGTGGACTACCTGATGAAACAAAAGCAGCAAGGCTGATTCTAAAAGATTACATTGGAGGTAAGCTACCACATTTCGCAAAGCCACCTGGAATGACTCTCCAAGGTGATGAACCGAACATAGAGGACACTCTAGAAATGGAGGATATCCCCGAAGGTTCAGAGTCGGGGGACTCTACAGAAGGAGATGAAACAGAAAGCGAGCAAGTACCTGGTATTAATGATGTACTGGAAGATCTGAGCTCGTTTGATCTTGCAAACGGCCTTAAGTCTTCAAAGAAAGAGTTAGCAAAGAAGCAAAATGCATCACATAAACAACACAAAAAGCCACAGAGGAAAAAGGATCGAACTTGGAGAGTTAAAAACACAGAAGATGGTGATGGAATGCCTGTTGTTAAAGTTTTCCAGAAACCTGCAAACACAGGTCCTCTCACCATGCGATGAACAAGTAATCATTTCCAATGTATTTGTGGATGCCAACCAAAGCTACTCAATCTACTTTTTTATATTTATAAATGTAACAACAGTTGAACCTGTCGCAGTTCAGAAGTCTCATGATGTTTTGTTTCCATGTCTTTTAAATCTTATTTTGGGGAAAAAGAAAACACGAAAAGGATAGAAAAGTGAACTCAAATCTGGTGGAAATTAGAGTTGTATTTGTACCACTATGAGATGCCCAATCGTTTAATATCAAGAACATAGTGACCGTAAATAGAGTTTTCATGGTACTTTCAACCTCTAAAAAAAAAAAAAAAAAAAAAAAAAAAAAAAAAAAAAAAAAAAAAACATATTCCTTTTCCGCACATCAAAACTTTCGAACTCTTTTAGCAAAAAATTACCTTAAACATTTTAATGACTCATTTTCTTTGCTAATATATGAATTCTTAATTTTTTTCTTTGACATAGCTTACAAACCAAACATTCTAAAATAAAAAAAAATAGTGGTTTTTTGCGGTAATAGTAAACACGATTTGTTTAAATCAATGTAATTTTTTTGTCAACTGTGATCATTCTTAAATAAACCATGGGAAATTGTATTTACATAAGAAAAATCGCAAACTAGTCTTCTATCATGTTGGATAAGAGAATCGACTCTAGAATTAAGAATATAAAAACTCAAATTAACCGAAAAACTGATAATAAACTCTACAAGCCTCATTGAAATCCTCTAAATACGAGGTGAAAGCTGACAATTCTTATGGGATCGCCACTATCTTTAAAACTTTTGTGTTGTTCGTAGCGAATTTGACCTCGGTAAAATTTCTATTTGTGAATGCAGGGATAACATGCTTCTTCTAATATAAATCGATGTAGTAATCAAATATTTTTCTTTCTAAAAGATAACTACAGTGATATTTCTTACATAACAAAAATGTTATAGTAATTTTGGGTGTCCAAATAGAATTAGAAGGCATCAATATATAAAGGAGTTGGTACGTTTGGGGTCGAGTTCGATGCTCTTCCATCGTTCGTTCCATTCGGGTCGCGTCCGTCCTTCAGGGTTATTACTGATTAGCCTTTGGTACTATTGAGATAGCGAAGGAGAGGAGAGGAGAGAGAAACTTGGGATAAACAAAATAAAAATTTCGTTTTCCAATTTCTGTGAATGTCTGCTTCCTTTTTTTTTATTCCTTTGTAAAAATAACTGTTTTCTGTTGTGAAGAGAGAGAGATCTGACCGGCGAACGAAGCTAGGGTTTCGATTTTCACCGGAGGCGTCAACTTTACATCTGATATATTCATCGGAGATGCGCTTTTGTGCCAATTTTAGCTGGATCGATCTTAGTTAGGTCTTTTTTGTTCTTTTCTCTTTTTTTTTCTTCTACTTTTTGATAATGGAAGAGGATTCGTCTATGGTGGCTGAAAACGATCAGGATCGAGAGTATCAGAATCTCGACGGAGGGCAATCTTCGTCGCCTATGGAGAGGGAAACGCCTCAGCAGGTTAATGAACAAACACCGGCGGATGGCGGATCGGTACCAGCTCCGCCTTCGGATCCTAATCCAACGAGTTCTCAACAGCAAGCGGCTCCAGCTGTGGGACAAGAGCAGCAGCCGGCACAAGTTGTTGGTCCCAGGTGTGCACCAACTTATTCGGTTGTGGATGCTTTGATGGATAAAAAAGAGGATGGACCTGGCCCTAGGTGTGGTCATACGTTGACGGCGGTTCCGGCTGTTGGTGATGAAGGAATGCCTAGTTATATTGGTCCTCGTCTTGTATTGTTTGGTGGTGCGACGGCTCTTGAGGGTAATTCTGGTGGCACCGGAACTCCTACTTCTGCTGGAAGTGCCGGCATTCGTACGTTTTCTTTCTTCTCCGCTCTACATTTTGCCTTAATTCTTTCACTAATATCACAACTCTCTTGAAGTTGTTGTTCGCTTTCCTTGCTTGAAAGGTTCTCTCTTGAACAATTGAAAAAGTTCACTCTTTTCTAGTGGCTTATATATTCTGATTCATTTGTTTGGAATCCTTTTGACTTCGCCTCAGTTTGGAAACTTGGTTCTTCAAGCTACAAAGCCGTTAACTTAGCTGGTGGTGTCAGAACTCCAATATTTAGCCGAATTTCTTATATCATGAATTTTCCAGTACATGATTTTTGCAGCTTTATAAGTATAGACCTCCCCAATTTTTCACCCTTCTTTAAATTATATCCTAAAGTAATTGTTCCGTCAAAGTTTTAGTTGCTGGACTTCAATTCGTCATCTTTCTACTTCCATTTACTATTTTTAATCAAGCTAAGCTTATGAGGTGAAAGCATTTCTCAAATTTTGTTGCTTTGAATCTTTTGTCATGTAGCATCTTACAGCCAATAGCTTGGGTGTAGTAGCAGGACACAGTTTTGTCTGTGGAGTATTAGATCACTAATCGCATTAGTTTGCTGATAGATTCCATATTCTTTACTGTGCAGGGCTAGCTGGTGCAACTGCCGATGTTCATTGTTATGATGTACTTTCTAATAAGTGGACTAGGTGAGCATGGAATGTGAATTTTCTTTGGTTTTCAAAAATGTAACACTATCCTGATTATGAAAATTGCATGAGTTCCTTCCCTATGGATACCAGTTTATTAATTGAAATGAGGCTACAGGCTTACCCCCTTTGGAGAACCACCAACCCCAAGGGCTGCACATGTTGCAACTGCAGTTGGGACCATGGTAGTTATTCAGGTAGGGGAAAAAGATGCTATTGTATTATGCTTATGATGTGAGCTTATCACTTCAAGATAAGCATTTTTCAGTCAGCCATGAAAGTGCTTCTAAATTCTTTTTCTGGTACAGGGTGGAATTGGTCCTGCTGGTTTATCGGCGGAAGACCTCCACGTACTGGATCTCACTCAACAACGGCCGCGATGGCACAGGTTTCAAAATAAACTTACCATTAATAAGTATTTCTGTTTGATATTCATTTTACTATTTTCTCGTCTTGATACAGTTTGTGTTCTTTATTTAGGGTTGTTGTTCAAGGTCCTGGACCAGGACCGCGTTATGGACATGTCATGGCACTTGTGGGACAAAGGTACCTCATGGCAATTGGTGGAAATGATGGTAAGCAGTTTTCCACGCTGGCTAATTCTCAGTGTTTTATGTTAGGGCATCATATTTGCCATAATAACTCCTAGCTTCTGAACGCCATTCTCTTAACTAATAGGTAAACGTCCTCTTGCTGATGTATGGGCCTTGGATACTGCCGCCAAGCCTTATGAATGGCGTAAGCTGGAACCAGAAGGGGAAGGTCCACCTCCCTGCATGTAAGTTTGATTACACGTCTTTATGATGATTTGCTTTGCAGTAGAGTAATGGGGTTTTACTATTTCTTACGTTGTAATTAGGTATGCAACTGCAAGTGCGCGTTCCGATGGTCTTCTTCTCCTCTGTGGTGGAAGAGATGCAAACAGTGTGGTAAGTGGAAGAACTTCGTTATAGTATTGCCCAATGCTCTCTTTGAAAACAGAGAATGAGCCACTAATAGAGGCATGAATTCTATATTTCTGTCTTTTGCTTTACGATCTATAACTTCTATTGTCATGAAGGAATGAGCTTATTATCAATATGTGTTAGTACATGATATTAATTTTGAGCAGTTTTTTCTGTGTAAAGTAGAATTTGTAACTCAGTGGACTGGCTTGATCTTAAACGCTTGATTGAGGGGCTTAATCTGTATATTTATCTACATTTGAATTGATAGCCTCTGGCCAGTGCATATGGACTTGCAAAGCACAGAGATGGGCGTTGGGAATGGGCCATAGCCCCTGGTGTCTCACCATCTTCCAGATATCAGCATGCAGCAGTATGGGATGCTTCTTCTTCTTTGGTTCTCTTATCTTTCCTCATCAGAATAATTTAACTTTTTTGATGGGCTATAGGTCTTTGTAAATGCAAGACTTCACGTCTCTGGTGGGGCCCTTGGTGGTGGACGCATGGTTGAAGATTCATCCAGTGTTGCAGGTTAGCAAAAGAAGAGAAACAATCTGATGTTTGTGCTGGTAGCTTGATATTGAGGATATACTTATATTTCTTGATATTTGGTACACCAGTTTGAGTGTTCTGCAGGCCCTTGTTGAAATGTGTCTCTAATTACTTCGTCCATTTTCTTTGTACAGTATTGGATACTGCAGCAGGTGTATGGTGTGATACGAAATCAGTTGTTACCAGTCCTAGAACTGGCCGATACAGTGCCGATGCAGCCGGTGGTGATGCTTCGGTTGAGCTCACTAGACGTTGTAGGCATGCAGCTGCTGCAGTCGGTGATTTGATATTTATTTATGGCGGTTTACGTGGAGGTAAAGAGAAGGCTTGGCAGAACTTTGTTAATGTACCTAATAATGTTTGGTACAGAGCTCTGCTGTTAAGATTTCACAATCTCTGGTGCATGCTTGTCTATGAGAATGAACCAATCAATACTGTTGCATTGTTCTGTAAATGTTGCATCTGTAGCCAGTGTGTGATATTGTTGAATTAAACTTTGTTGTCTAGGTAATCTGAGACAGATAAATATGAATTATCAATAAATCTGGCTTTCTCTATCAATTAGTTCCCTTCCTCTTTTAACTTGTTTTTTTCAGATTATAGTTTCACAACTTACCTATACTTATTTTGTTGATACTTAGGGGTGTTACTGGATGACTTATTGGTTGCTGAAGATCTTGCTGCTGCAGAAACAACGTATGCTGCATCTCATGCTGCTGCAGCTGCGGCAACAACTTCACCATCAGGTCGATTACCTGGAAGGTATGGTTTTTCGGATGAAAGGAACAGGGAGTTATCTGAATCAGCAGCTGATGGTGCTGTTGTATTGGGAAGCCCTGTTGCACCACCAGTAAATGGTGATGTGCATACTGATATTAGCTCTGAAAATGCATTACTTCCAGGAACTCGGTTAGCTCATTTCCTTGAACTATGATTTATCTTGTGCTGTATTGTTAACACCATAATGAATTTAGTGACAAACCATCCAATATAATTTTGTAGGAGAACGAGCAAGGGTGTGGAGTATCTCGTTGAAGCATCGGCAGCAGAAGCTGAGGCAATCAGCGCTACATTGGCTGCTGCCAAGGCACGACAGGTCAATGGTGAAGTTGAACTCCCAGATAGGGATTCTGGTGCAGAAGCTTCACCAAGCGGGAAATCTACATTTTCATTACTCAAGCCAGATTCTATGGGATCAATGAGTACACCTGCAAGAATTCGTCTTCATCATAGAGCTGTGAGTGGCACACTTTTTGTGTTGAAGAAATATTAAGTCTTTCACTATAGTTTTAACACTTTGTTCTTCATTTACTAGTATTTCTTGCCCCAGATTCTCACCACTAGTCCATTTTTGGTTGGTAATGGTTCTTGACCTTTGTATCAGGTGGTGGTTGCTGCAGAAACTGGTGGCGCCTTAGGTGGAATGGTTAGACAGTTATCTATTGATCAATTTGAAAATGAGGGTCGGCGTGTCAGTTATGGGACACCAGAAAGTGCAACAGCAGCAAGGAAACTATTAGATCGACAAATTTCAATCACTAGTGTTCCAAAGAAGGTAAAAACTTTGTTCTCCACATGAAGTGCTGCAAATTTTTGTGTTCGTACATGTGGATCTGAAAACAAAATAATACATTTGGTAAACTTTATGATGAAAAGTGTACGATCGTGAGCTATTATGAATTATAATCAGAAGTACCATACAATGCTATAGTTGAATTGAGAATTGGGTGCCCAAAGATTTGCTTAGTAATTTGCCAGGTTTCTATTCGGGAGTTCTGACGAATTGTGACCTAACTCTGCGTTAATAGGTTATAGCTCATCTTCTGAAGCCTCGTGGGTGGAAGCCTCCTGTTCGACGCCAGTTTTTCCTAGATTGCAATGAAATAGCTGATCTTTGTGATAGTGCAGAACGTATCTTCGCAAGTGAACCAACTGTATTACAGCTTAAAGCTCCTATCAAAATATTTGGTGATCTACATGGACAGTTTGGGGATCTTATGCGCCTTTTTGATGAATATGGTTCACCATCGACAGCTGGAGACATATCGTAAGTGCATTGCTAAAATTACTAACATCATGGGCCCTACTTAGTATTTTTACTGTGACATTACTCATTCTGCTGTTTAATTGTCAGATACATTGATTACCTCTTCCTAGGGGACTATGTTGATCGGGGTCAACACAGTCTAGAAACAATCTCCCTTCTGCTAGCGTTAAAGGTAATTTGAAGCGTGTTATGCTAGTTTTGACTTGATGTAGGTATTCTAGTCGCTTGACTATATGAGGTTTGACGTTCGACTTTTGGTGCTGCAGGTTGAGTACCAGCATAATGTACACTTGATTCGGGGAAACCATGAAGCTGCGGATATAAATGCCCTTTTTGGCTTCCGAATAGAGTGTATTGAGCGAATGGTAATGTTTTCTGCTTTTAAACCGCTTGTTTCCTCGTTTAGTTGTCTCATGCTGTAGTTGTGTTGCAGGGTGAGCGTGACGGAATTTGGGTGTGGCACCGAATAAACCGTTTATTCAATTGGTTACCTCTGGCTGCATCAATCGAGAAGAAAATTATCTGTATGCATGGGGGTATTGGTCGCTCAATAAATCATGTGGAGCAAATAGAAAATATTCAACGTCCAATTACAATGGAAGCCGGCTCCATTGTTCTCATGGATTTATTATGGTCAGTCTATGTCTTCTATATGTTGTTCTGGTCAATTTTTTGGTCTTAAAGCTTACCATTTTGTGTAAATTGGATTACGCTAGGTCGGATCCTACTGAAAATGACAGTGTTGAAGGTTTAAGGCCCAATGCTAGAGGTCCTGGATTGGTTACGTTTGGGGTGAGCAATTTCTTTCGTAGCAAGTGTTATACGTTATAAGACTCTTTGTTTCGGATATAAGTCTGAACAGATATGATATATTTTTCTGGAAACCAAGAAATATATTACTCACCATACGAATAAGTGTTAATTGCTAAGACTTGGCAATTGCAGCCTGACCGTGTCATGGAGTTTTGCAACAACAATGATCTTCAGTTGATTGTACGAGCGCATGAATGTGTAATGGATGGATTTGAGCGTTTTGCTCAGGGGCATTTGATAACGCTCTTTTCCGCTACAAATTATTGTGGTACGTGCATGGACTCACTCGTGCCACAACCTGACTAGATTGTTTGATTGGTTTATTTGTGTTGTTAATATTCTTACACTAAACCTCTCAGGTACTGCGAACAATGCTGGGGCTATATTGGTATTAGGGAGAGATCTTGTAGTGGTTCCTAAGCTCATTCATCCATTACCTCCAGCGATTACATCACCTGAAACTTCACCAGAAAGACATATAGAAGACACATGGATGCAGGTTCCTAATGTTTCACTTCTTAACTGAATCATAGTCCATAATGTTGACCTGTAAAATCGGTACTTAACATAGCAGTCGTGTGTTACAGGAGCTGAACGCAAATAGACCAGCGACACCAACGAGAGGACGCCCACAGAATTCAAATGACCGAGGAGGTTCTCTGGCTTGGATGTGAGGTGTAAGACAAAGGGGCACAATATGTACCGCTCCCAAACAATTGTATCATCTGCCTCCTGGTAAGCCTCATGTAATGTACAGAAGAAGATGAGCAATAGACGAGAAACAATGAGGCTTGGAGATATCAGGGGGGTATGTAATTTGAGATGATGAAAGGTTAGAGAAGTCAGTTTTGGGGTGCTTTAGTAGTGATATATTTGTTGAGTTTATTGGTTCGGGCTTTAGTCCTTTCTCTTTCATAATTATTGAGTCTTGCCTTTTTAAAGTTTTATATTTTTCATCTTCGATTGATTACAATCTCGTTTTCGTTTGTGGTATAGTTTCTTGGCGAGTGGATATGAGTTCCTAGAATGGTAATGGTGATTAGCTTGGGGATGGTCTGTTGTCTTTTTTTCTTTTTCTTAATTGTGTATCATAGTGACTTTGGGAGCTTTCGTGTATTTAATTTTATTATCAGTTCATACTTTGTAATGTTTGTGTTGATATCATGATACAAAAACAATTTTCCTGGCTCCTTTGAGTTGCTTAACCTCAACACAATTTTTTTATTATTATGTATCCGTGTGAAAGAGAAGATATTGTGACGAATCATTTTTGCAAATTTTAGTTAAGAATTTAGTCTCTATTACACATTAGCTGAAGTAATATTGTAGTAACCTAATAGAGGTTCCTCGCATGGTTGGGGCCTTAGGGGTATATATAAATTTACTAAGCATGATTAATTATAGTAAGTATGTTTAGTAATATTAACATAATTCCAACCAGCTCAGCACAAGAAAACGCATGCAACAGTCCAATTGAGGGGAGGGCTTAACTAGTACCCAATTTACTGGTCTAGGTTGGATCAAGTTAATTAATAACATTTTTAATTTTCCATTTCTTTTATTTAAGGCTTTTAACCCTCACATTTCGAAATGCAACCCACCACTCATATTTAAAATATTAAGAAAAAACGTTTCACGAGTCCCAAACACGAGTCTTTCTTGGTCTATATAAATAACATCGATCCATGTACGAGAAAACACCAAGTCAGTCATTACTCTCTTTGTGAAAGAGATTAGAGAATCAGAAAGAGCTGAGTGGTCGTGGAATTTAAGGTGTAATGGAGAAAGTGGGAGTGATAATGAGAGAAGGGATGAGAGTAGCAGATGAAGATCCGAGACGAATAATACATGCTTTCAAAGTTGGACTTGCTCTTGTCTTGGTCTCTTCCTTCTATCATTACCAACCTTTTGGTCCTTTCACCGATTACTTCG
Organism: Lepidium sativum; assembly: GCA_023374145.1. Classification (NCBI taxonomy): domain Eukaryota; kingdom Viridiplantae; phylum Streptophyta; class Magnoliopsida; order Brassicales; family Brassicaceae; genus Lepidium; species Lepidium sativum. The sequence continues at coordinate 34,809 of JAKUCM010003241.1, forward strand.
GTATCAATGCTATGTGGGCTGTCATGACCGTCGTTGTTGTCTTTGAATTCTCTGTGGGTTCGTCTTCTACTTCCTAACGCTTTTTGAATATTCTAGCAAGGAGAATGCAAGAAGTTTGCTGTATACATTTGGCCATAAATGGTTTAGTTTTATTGAAGTTTCAGCTAAAATGTTTGATTTAACTTTGGTTTTGGTGTGTTTTAGGAGCCACACTTGGGAAAGGACTAAATAGAGGAATGGCAACATTTGTTGCAGGAGGACTAGGAATTGGAGCTCATCAAGTAGCAAGACTCTCGGGTCGAAGAGTAGAACCTATTCTTTTGGTCTTATTGGTCTTTGTGCTAGGTAAAACCTCATAACTTTCCATATAAAATTCTCATTACCATGCAGTTCCAAGACTTTTCGTCCATATATAATCTTTTGTCGTTGGAGACTAGAAGTCTATAGAAGAAATAATTCAAAAATTGAACTTGTAATCTTAAGGCAATCTTGCTTTGTAAGGTTTTCCTATTAAAACTGTAGGTAGAGATTACTACATAAATGTGATTAATGTCCACATCGGAAGTTTTTTTTTGATAAAGAAACACATGGGAAATTGATATCATACTAATATAAATATATACAATATAAGTCAATACACCAATTGCGATTAGTTTTGAATTGAAAACTCAAAATTTATAACGCCTATATTTGTATAGTCTATATATGTATATTGAAGCAAGGTCATATAAATGTGCAGCTGCGTTGGCGACGTTTGTGAGGTTCTTCCCACGAGTGAAGAAGAAATTTGATTATTTGTTACAGATATTCATATTGACTTTCGCACTGATATCATTGTCGGGGTTTAGAGACGAAGAGATATTGGATTTGACGGAAAGCAGATTATCGACAGTGTTAATTGGAGGACTATGTTGTGTCCTTATCTCTGTGTTTATATGTCCTGTTTGGGCTGGACAAGATCTTCATTCTCTCCTTGCCTCTAACTTTGACACTCTTGCCCACTTCCTTCAAGGTTATTTTTGTTTTTCTCTCATTCTTTTTTATTAGTTTTTTTTCACTAATTTTTTTGTCAACAATTAGATCAACACCTCATTCATAAACAAACAACTAATAATATCATATTCAAAATCCAACCGATACAACAAATATGATATTCAAACATTTAACCAAATGCAACAAACACAGAGATGTGTTGTGTTTTTTTCGTTAGGTTACTATATATTAATACCTCAAAATACCTCTAAACAAGCTCTCTCTTTTTTTGACATCCCTAAACATGGGTTAATGAGTTCTTACAAGTAATCAGGTAGTTTTTTAAGAAATTGAGATATTTTTTAGGTATTGATACTTTCATGTGTATTTGGTCAAATGTTAAAATATTTATTTCTGCAATTTTTCTCACCGAAGTTTAAGTTCAAATAATCATGTAACCCTAAAATTGTATGATAGAATTTAGGTTTAGGTAATTTATATTGTGGATCACAGATGTCAATCCAATTAAACATAAAAGTACACATAAAATGTATATATATATATATATATATGATAATAGATTTTAAAGTGGAAATTGTTAGATTTTGGGGATGAATATATGGAAAGGAAAGAGGATGTTGGGGACTACAAAGTGGTGGAGAAGAGGAGAAAGAATCGTGAAAGTTATAAAAGAGTTCTTGACTCAAAAAGTGAAGAAGAAACTTTGGTCTGTACTCTCTCTTCACTATCTTTTCCCTTATGGCTTCACTTTTAATTATATAGTCACACCATTTTTGAATAATTTTAGATAGGATTTTTGTAAATTGATCATATTTGTCTTTTGCGTTTAGGCTACTTTTGCAGAATGGGAACCACCTCATGGTAATTTTAGGTTTAAGCATCCATGGAAACAATACACTGTCGTGGCTGCATTACTCAGGCAGTGTGCTTATAGGATTGATGCCTTAAATTCATACATCAACTCAGATCTACCGGTAAATTTTTCTAACTTTTTTGTTAGGTATTTTCATTTTAAATAATATTTGTATAGGGATTATAAATAAATTTTCTGGTGTAAGGAAGTGTTTTCAGCTGTTTTTTCCACCGAGTTTTTATTCAAGATAGTCAAATGTGCTTCACGTAATATTGTTAGGGTTTGAGAAATTTAACTATAAATTGGGTCTTGTCTTGTCTATCCAATTGTTTGAAAAAAGAAATTCTTGATCTATTTTATATAGTTTTGATTATATGGATGTTATGCATATGTTAATGTTCTTTCTAACCCTAGTTTTTTTGTCTTCTGTTTTTCTATTAGATCTCAATGGAGGTAAAACAGAAACTAGAAAACCCAATAAGAAGAATGAGCATGGAGTCAGGAAAATCAATGAAAGAAATGTCAATTTCACTCAAAAAAATGATAAAATCATCTTCTTCTGATATCCATGTGTTTAATTCACAATCTGCTTGCAAAGATCTTTCTACATCACTTAAGTCAGGAATCTTAAAAGATGTTGAGCCTCTTCAAATGATCTCATTGATGACCACAGTCTCCTTGCTCATTGATATTGCCAACTTAACAGCCAAAATCTCAGAGTCTGTACAAGATCTCGCATCGGCTGCAAAGTTTAAGAACAAGATGAGACCAACTGTGCTATTGGAGAAGTCGAATTCCGGAATCATAGGTCGTACAGTGCCAATTAAATCTCATGAAGATAATCATAATGTTACATCAAACCATGTTGAGAAGTGTTGTGGAGAGAGTTCACATGATGACTTGTCTCATCATGTCTCCATAAAGATTGTTGATGATCATTCAGACCATGAAGATAGTGAGATACATGTACATGCGAATTTGTTAGAAGATGTGGAGGGACATAACCGATTACATTGAGTAATTATTCTCTTTACTCAGATCTTTTCTTTGTGATGCATACATATATGAGTAGTGTTTAAGTACTCAAAAGAATATAGAAACCATCATTATACCGTACGTGTGTTGTATTTTCATTTTGAAGTTTCGATCGGCTAATATTTATATATAACCACATTTGATACCTTATTCAATATAAGTGATTTCTATATTAAAAACTGATATTCATGGATTTGTTTCCAGATATGGTGTTTTAATAAAAAAAGGCCTCACAAAATCTCGGGGTTAGTTCTTAAGACGATGGGATCATGAGGAAAATTCATACGATCATTGATATCGTAAAGACAACTCTGACAATAACTTGATATTGTTGTTTTTCCGATGCATGATTCATAAATATTAATACATGTTTAAGTATAAAGATATTCGTTAATCAAAATTATGAAATTTATAAAAGTATATATTATATCGAACATGATCCATAGGAGAAGGAGGAGAGATCAGCGCAGTGAGAGGACGCGTCAGTGTTTTGTTTTTGGGACTCTTTGTCTTTCCATTATTCTTGTAATATCAACTCCAAATATATTTACTACGTGATACACTACAAAAAATTTGAGATTTTATGACAATTGTATGGTGACTATGAATCTTATATATTTAAGTGAGTGATATTTTTATTTTGACAGTGTTATAAATATTGCAATAAAAATTAGCTTATGGTTAGTAACTATCCTGAAAAATATGTTTAAAATGGATAATGTTATAAACTTATTATATAAAAATTTTAAATTAAAAAAGATTTACTAAATAAAACTCTACAAAAAACTAAAAACATATCATATTAAATTCATCTTCCACCAAAGCTATAACGTGGGATTTAACACGTTATAATTCAATCAACACGAGATTGAATTCTAGACGGATTACAGATCTAATTCAAAATAATGTTATAAATTTGAGCTAATACCGCATTTTGTTATTTTTATTTAAGACATTTATATATTTTTATTTTTTGAATAGAGTTTGGTCCGGTAGAGGTTGAGTTCAGGTTCATGTATTTTTATATAACTCAGAATTAAAAATGAATTAATAGAAAAACACTAAAATTTTGTTATTGATTTGGTTCCGGTACGGGTTTGGGTTCGTTTTTTCAAATACATATTGGGTTATTTTGTCATGTTTGGTTCTTCTAATTTTGGTTGCTTTTGGTTTGGGTTTTGGACCTTTAAACATCTCAAAACAATATCTAAAATATCAACATAGGTCTAAGAACCAAATAGACACAAATTTTAAAAAACTATTAAATCACGCATTATAGAGCAGGTATAATCCTAGTATTAGTAATAATTTGTGACGTTTATATATAGTTTTGGTACAAATTTTATTTTTCACAAATCATTTTGACTATATTTTGTAACAATTTGTGATAGAATTATTGCTAAATTTATTTGTGAGATGTATATTATAATTGTGATATTTTTGTTACCAATATGCATTTGTGACATTTGTATTGTAACCATTTACAAATTGTTACAATTTCGTAACAATATCTTTATATTATGAAAAATATGTGTTATTGTGACGAAATATTACATAAATAATTTGTATTTTGTAGTGATAAGTCAAATTCTATTCCTATTCTAATTCTACTTCGTGGGATTAGCGTCTAATATTTTGGTTAGTAATTCAATTTTTTTTTTTGATAATTTCGTTAGTATAATTAGTATTTTTATATATATTTTGTCGTTGGAGTGATAAGATCCGATTTATACCCAAATTTTTCTTTAAAAACTTTTACTTTTTCCTTATTCACATGCAATAAAGTGAAATCAAACTTTAATATATGAACTATTAGCTCGGACATATAGCCACTAGACCGATAACAGTTCGACTGTTTTCATTCCACACAAAATATTTTTTTATATACTCTACTTTAAAATATTCAAAAAAGACAATGGTCTTGGTAAAATCCTTTCAATTCTCAAAACGTATCTATCATTATTAATAGATCGAACTTTTCACATGTACATGTTACACAAATATAAAATAAAATAACGAGGATACGTTCATCTAAGTATTATGTACACGTCCCGCATTACTTCTGAAGAGTTTATGCACCTCGTACAATTCAAAAAGTAGTATTACTTCTGTACAATATAACTTCCATGTTACTGTAATATCTCATGATCATTTAACTTCAATACTCTCTTCCCTTTTTTGGGTGCAATTTAATTAATCGATGTTTATGATTAAAAATGTTAAACTTTCTTACTAACCCTACACTAATCAAAAACATAAAAAATCATAAAATGTTAAATATATAATAATAAAAGCAGGACAATATAATAAGGTTATATTAGAAAATAAGAAAGGTATATATATTGTACGATTGGGGTAATTGGTATCCGTACGTTGATTCCAAGTTGGCACTGTGAAGGCTGAATGTGACTCATTGCAAAACGCACCATCTCCGCATTTATTTACGCGTTCTAACCACTGAATTGCTCTTTTCGTTTTTTATTATTCTTTTACAGAATTCATATCTTATAACGTTATAATTGGAATGGCAGCATTTAATCTATAGTCAAAATTCCAAATATCTAGCAACATCACATACAGTAATTAAACAAGATGTTTTGGTCTAGTGGTAATTACTATATGAGAGATTTGTGGTTCGACTCTCTTGGCCATTCTAGACTATGTCTAACCCCCGAAATATTGTTTTGAATTTCGACCCAAATTTGTTAGTTGACAAAAAATAACATCACGTAGGAACAAACACAACCCTTAAAAAAGACAACATATTTGAAACACAATCACTTAAAGGAAAATGACTCAAAATTTTGTTTTGAATGCAAAAACATACTCCAATTGAATTTATCTCCAAAAGTAACCCATAAGAATAGTGAATTTATAATTTTATGGAAATGCAATTACATTTATACCCCTTACAAATATTGAACACTTCATTTGAAGTCTACTAGTTCCGAGAAAAGAGTTCATGTGAAGTCTGCTATTTAATTCTATATTTAATTCAAAATTAAAATAGTAATTATTATATGCTTATAATTTTTATTACAAAATCTAAAAACAAACAAATATGAAATATTTAAAATAAAATTTCATTAAAACATTGACAAATAAAGTCAATAAAAATCAAACCACAAAACTCATAAACAAACTATGTAATGATTTATGGTTTAAGGTAATAAGAGATTTGTAATAATGTGGGATTTGTAATTTTGTATTCGAAATGTAAAAATAGAATAAAAGAGTTAACTTGTGCATATATTAAGAAAGTATAAGTTTTGGTCTATATTTGCGTATTAATATTCGTTATGCGGTTTAAAATTTAGGGTTTGTGGTTTAGGGTTTAGTGCAGACTTCACGTAAAGTCTACGATTTACAGGAGTAAACTTCATGTGTAGTCTACTTTCAAAGCAAACTTCACGTGAAGTCCACTTTCAAAGCTACAATGTTTAGAGGTTAGTGCATACTTCAAATGAAGTCTAAACGATGCATACGTTATGTGAAGTTCTTACAATGATTGCAGACTTCACCTCAAGTCTGCTCCTCCGAAATTAAATTGGCCTGTGCTAAACAAAAATTAAGCAAAAAAACCCTAGCCACTTTTTATCTTCTTCTTCAATGTGTATGTCTCTTTTCCATCCAACGTGTTATGTCTCGTTACTGCAAAATTGTAAGAAATTTGAACTCTTCTCTCCTCCTTCACGATCTAAGATTTTTTTTTTTCACTATTTTCTCAAAATTTTTGCTTTTTTCATGTTCTATGGGAAACCTCAAATCACCGAAGCCTCTTGTTTATTGCTAACATCTATTGTGTCTATGAAAAAGGTACATTTGTTTTGGAAAATGTTGACTTGTTTTCTTCTTGTCAAAGTATTGATTTTTCGTGTGTTTTTAGTTAAAGATCCGATTTTTAAAGGTGATCTTGTGAAAATTTTGATTTTTGTTTATATTTTATAGTTATAAATTGCATTTTTAATGAATCTTATGTGAAAGATTTTATTTTGAAAGAAATTTGTGTGAAACTTTAATTTTTTAGTGCTTTCTAGTTAAGGATTTGTTTTCGAAATGAGGTCTTGTGAAAAAATTTAATTTTTTATCTTTTTTATTCAAAGATTTTTTTTATTCAAAGATTACATTGTTAATGAATATGATGTGAAATATCTATTTTGAATTCTTCCTGTGAAATATCTTTTAATTTTAATTTTTGTACAAAATATATTTTTTTGAATTTTTCTTGTGAAAAATCTTTTTTTTTTTTTGAATTTTTCTTGTGAAAGATCTGTTTTAAAAAAAAATTCTTGTGAAATAATTCATTTATAATGATACCCATTTCCAAGTTTGATTTTTTTTTTTGTATTTTCTAGTTAAAGATTTGTTTTTGAAATGAAATCTTGTGAAAAGTTCTCGTCTTTTTGGTCTTTTTTAGTTAAAGATGGAATCTTTTTTTTATCAAAAAAATAAAGATAGAATCTTTTTGATATGATTCATTAAATCATATTTGGTTGAGATTGTTTAAGGAAAAATTAATATCTTGGGTTTTTACTAAGAAAAAATTGAATTTTTTAGTTAATGATTACAATTTTAATGATTTTCGTAAAAAAGAAGATATTTTCTTGTATAATATTTATATTTCTAATGAATATTATGTGAAATTCTTAATTTTTTTATATTTTCTTACCAAAATTTACATTTTTATTAAAAATATTGTGTAAGAATTAATATTTTTATCTTTTGTCGTTAAAGATTACATTTTTACTAAGTATTTTCATTGGTTCCTTTAAACATATTTCTTAAGAATATTTTTTAACGACTTTTAAAACAAACTTCTTAAGAAAACTTTTTAAGCAGACTTCTAAAACAGACTTCTTAAAAAGACTTCTCAAAAAGATTTCTTTTACAGACTTATTTTAAGATTTAGTTTTACTAATTTTATTATAGTACTTAATAAATTTAGTTTTCTTTCATTTATGTTTGCAGAATCTCATACTTAGATAGACGAGGTAGAATTTTTGTGAAAGTTTACCTAAATGACAAGAGACGACAAAGCTGTTGAAGATGATGATGATAGCCTATACATGATTATTTTTGTTTGTTTAACGACTATCATGTGATTTACTAACTAATTATAGTTTTTGTTATTATATTTGAGTGGTTAATTAAGCACATAGTATGTTGTAAATTTCATTTGCTGATTTATGTTGAAGATAAAATAATTTTAATATTGAATAGTCTTCTCTAAATTTAATGTTGAACTAAAGAAAATATAGACTAATTTAGTGAAGTGTTTCTTTTCATATTTTATGATAAGAACATATAAAATGGCATGATTTATACTTCATATACCAAAAGATAAAATTGTAAGAAAATAAAAAACTTTAGAATTAGCAAAAAATTGTAATAAATAGAGATTTCACAAATACTTACAAAAAAATCTTGTAAATTACTAAGTTATATACATGAGATCTAACACTGGCGCAAACTTCATCTGAAGTCTACTTTCAATGAGTTAACTACATAGATATTTCTAAATGCATTTATACATGAATTTACGTAGCAGACTTCATGTAAAGTTTACTTTGAATTATCTAACTACTTATATCACTTCTACAATTTACACAAACTTAACTATAATATATAATTATATTAAACTTATAAAAAAACAAACAAAGTATCAAACACACATTAGAAAGTACCACAAAAGAAAGAAAAATTTAAACGTACTTTAAATGCATTTTAAAAAAAAATTAAACAGAAGATTTAATGTGAAGTTTACTATTTATCTTCAAATACTTCACCCAAAGTCTACTTTACAAGTGTAGACTTCACATAAAAATCAAAATCAAAGATTTCATGTGAAATCTACATAAAAATCAAAATTTCAGTCAATTGCAAAATTGACTCAGTTTTTAGCAGTGAAGTTTTTGTTTTTTTTGTTTTTGTTTCCAAACAAGAATGTAAAAATTTCACGTGAAGTCTACTCTCGAATCCAGAAAATTGTCAAATGCAAAACTAACTTTTGTTTTGACTTGCAGACTTCACGTGAAGTCTACATGGAGTTCACCTGAAGTTTACTCTCTGCAACTCTCAGAAATATACAGAAAATTGCTAGATTTGAGTTAGGGATTATATTTATCTTAGTTAGATGCCCAAAATGTCGGAGTAAACCGTTAATCTTTACTTTTAGTTGCTAAATGCACCAAAAATTTGAAGTTTGAGAATTTTGAAATGTCAAAATGAAAATTAGAGAGATATGTGGATATTGAAGAAAATATGGTTGGAGATTGTGAATGGTGATTGGTAAGTTTGAGTATAGAAGATTCATGGGCATATAGAGATTTTTTGTTGTCAATTGTGGTTGGTGGAACTGAAGAATATGACATTTTTGTAAATATCGTAGGTTTGTTAAATATTGTGGTAATTTTACGATTTGCTGAAATTTTTTTAAAAAAATCAAAAACTAATGATATTTTCAAAATTATGTGAAGAATGAATGGTAATTGGAGTAGTTTTAGTTGGGCCATTTTAGAAAGAAACCCAACTAAAAATATTTCCCCTAAAGTTTCAAACTTTCGCATTAACATTTTGTTTTCTTTAATTTATATAGTCGTTTGAAGATAATGAACAGGAGAGATTGAATTTTATCTGATAACACATTTGAATTAAATTAGTTTTTACTTAGTTTTTCTTAAATGCTTTATGGGATTATTACAGTATATAATCTGTGGACTACAGATTTATTACTCATGTGCTAAATAAATCTTTAGCACATGTTAATAGTTTTCATGTCTCTTATCTTTTTTCTTTATAAGATTACATTATTGGGTGTAAAAAGCAGAAAACTTGGTTTTTGTTCAGATCATATGTCTCTTATTTTTTTGAAGAAATTTTAATCATACGAGTTTTTCAATGATTTTTTTCAAGCTGCACGCGTATACATATTTAACGAAATGTTAAAAATCACTATATATATTTAACGTAATTTATTATTTCGGACGTAAAAATATTGGCGATTTATGGAAACAGGTCCATGTGTTATCATAGCTTACACCAAAGACAAGTCTTTCAAGTTTGGTGGGTTTAGCCCTGAAGGCTATAGAAGTACTGATGATTATTACGATACATTCGATGCTTTCCTCTTCTATTGGCTAGACGATTCTGATGACCCAATCGTCCTTCCAAAGATAGGAGGAAGTGGAGCAGCTCTGTTTGATTATGCACGTGGAGGACCTCAATTTGGCGCTGATGGGCTTCTTATTGGACCGCCTTTAGCTCCTGTGATGGGTGGATTTGCAGGTCCGGATACGAACTCAGGGATAGGTGATTTGAGGATGGCTAAGTCTAGATTGGGTTTGTCATATGCTAAGAGAAAAGATGGGAAAGACTCAATCTTTGGAGATGAAAATAAGGTTAGTCTTGATGATGTATTGGTCTTTTGTAACCCTTATATTGCTTCCTTGTATTAAATTACAAAGTCAATCTCAAGTAATTCCAACAAAAGTCTTCAATATACTTTTTTTATTTAATGATTGGATCAGAAAATTCACTTGGTAACTCAAACTTTAGATTATATCACGTGGACTTACGCGTCTAGTTGAAGTCGGACTTTAGCAAGGAAAACTAACCACTTGGTTGGGCAAATTTACTTTAGTAAATCTTTTTATTATTATTTGTGTAATTAGTAGAAATACAACATTTATTATACATACTTTTGAGACCTAAAAAGTCTAAGAAAAGTATTTATAACTACAAGTTGATAGTGAGGAGAATCTTGTAGTTCTAAAGCTTATACTATGCAACTATACTATATGTGTGGTATACACACAAACAAATGGGACCTATTTAAACTGTTTGGTCGTGAGATTTAGTCTAATGATAGTTCATGACTTCATTGTTCATATGAGCTTCTTGATAGTTCTTGAACATGAATGGATTCTCCATTTGCCGGTCCAAATCCAAATCTGCGAAGAACTCTGTCGGATAATCGAATTCGGGTAGCAAATATTTGGACATCAGAA
>JAKUCM010003242.1:0-42500 GCA_023374145.1 Lepidium sativum
TTGTTGACAAAATTTCTTTTGGAACTTTTCTGTCTAATTAGACAATCGAGATTTTAAAAATTTCAAACTTCAGTTTAAAATTTATGTTGTAACTTCAACTTAAAGTTTTAAACTGAAAAAAGGAATTTTTTGAACAAAATTATATACCGATCAGTTGATATAGCTAATAATAAAACAATGTAGTGACTAATCGCAAGGCGTTTTCAAATATACTATGTTGTTTTAAAAAAAATATATATTTCTTATAATTTCTAACTTCACTTAACTTTTAAAAGTTTATATTTAATAAAAGTATAAAATTAATGATGTATGTGATTTCTGTTTGATTCTCTTTAATCTTTTGTCATGTTCATGTTTCGTGATATCATTTATGTAAATCTGAGTTGTTTTCCGTTTAAAATCGTTTAAAGTCTATCACTGAAAATTGACAACATAATTTTTTGAAATATTCTTTCTAAAAAATTAACAATCAGAAACGGAGGAATTGAGATGACAATAAAATGTTGGATTTTTTTTTGTCTAATTAGACAATCAAGATGTAAAAAAACTAATTTTGAGAAAAACCTGTTCTGTCTTTCTAATTTGAAATATTCTTGTATATTCACCTAAATAATTTTATTATATATATATGGAAAAACTTTTAAATAAAAATTATAATGAAACAAAAGCACTATAAGAAAATAAAATAATTGTAATAGCTAAAAACGTCGCGACGAACGTCATATATAGGTAGTTTAGACAACCTTGTGACGTCGAGTAAAATGTTGCTATTCATTAGTTGCAACCGAGAAACACGTCGATGAGCTGTAGCAAGCCCTGCAACGACAAGCGATGTTGCAAGTCTATTACGAAATGTTGTGCTGCAAAAGCGAGGCAAGATTTGCGTTGCTTTTGCGACACCGGTCCTTGCGACGTGTTTGCGACAACCTGCACTGCGAGGCTTTTGCGACACCAATCCTGCAACGTTTCTGCGATGCTATTTTCTGCGAGGCGTCTGCGACATGCCTACTTTGCGACGTCTTTACGACTCTGTGGCTTGCGACGTGTTTGCGACACCAGTGTCTACGAGGCATCTACAACGTTGTTACGCTGCGACATTTTTGCGAGGCCTTCTTTTGCTACTTCTGTGCGACGTCCATTTTTTTTTGTTTTTGAAAAAGTAAATAAAAAAAGAAAATTTTAAAATAAATAAAAATTTGAAAAAATTAAATATTAAAATTAAAAATGTTTTACAAATTATTTTAAAAGACTAAAAATCGTCAGATTGGTACAAATTGACCAAGCTGGAACCCGTCTCTTCGGTGTTAATCTCCGCGCACACATCAACTAATTCCGGATCCTCTTTGCCATAATAGACCACGGTCGATCATATGTCAAAATCTTCTTTTTCACCTCGGCTAGCTCGCTGTTCATCCAATCCAACTCCTGCGTTTGACGATCGACGAGCTCCCTCAGATCGTTAGAAACTCCAGGGGATTGAGAGAATCATGCGGTGAGATACAATCATCAATCATCGATCCAAGGGAACCTGTTCCATATAATCTCATTTTTATACGGGGAGCGATCTAAAAAAAACTAAACGTTAGATAAATTAATAAGATATACAAATAAGAGACATAATTTTAAATAATTTTACCTCGACATATATTTGGTTCTTCTGCGTAGTGGATAATCCACCATATGCAGAACTCTCATCACTGCAGTCTTGAGTAAGTTCATGCCGCTTTGCAGTAATACATTGTAGAGCTGCTCTGATTTTTCGTCCACAAAAACCCCGTCCTTGTTCTGTTTGGTCAGGTATAGGGTGTTGAGGATATCATGGTGAGTATCCCCTGATTCCTTTTGATGTAATTATAGTTCATTGAATTAAGTGATATATAATTTATTTAATAAGTAGTAATAGAATAAATATAATATACTAACCTGTTTACGGTCTCAGACTTTAACCAAAGTTCGGCCCGAGTAATGCTTATGCGGACCACTTCCATATGGATCAGATAATCGAGTCGCCCGACAGTTAGCGCTCTTCCTCTGCGACTTTGGATCTTCCCAATACCGAATCAGTCCTTCCGAGACTGATTCTTTGAACCATTGGGGCATTGCTTCGATGCCTTTTTCTTCCATTTACCATTCCATCGGCCAACCTGATCGTTCATTTGTCTCTGAAAAACGGCCTCAAATTACTTGCGAACGAGACCTGTAATAGAATACTCATAGTGGAAACGTTGCTACAAAAAAAGTGATTAAATTACTATTTTAAAATGATGAAAAAGAAATTTTTTTTAAAAAGAAATGAAAATAAAATTACCGCAAATGTTCTGAACCACCAATTGATAATATGGAGGGGCGTCTGGCTAAAATTGCGTTCGATTCTTGTAAATCCCACTCGAAAATTTCCCAAACTGTTGTCGCCAATATCCCGTCGTCATGAAACCTATATATTGTAACTCAAACCAAAAAATGAACAATGATAGTAATTAGAATTAAAAATTAAAAAATTTGAAGTTTAAAACATACCACAAAGTAACCGGGGGACGGTTCGGATGGAGGTTTTGGAGAAATTTGTGAACGGGATCTTAGAGAATATCTTGATACTCATCCCGGCTTGCCGCATCTGGTGTCAGGGTCGGGTAAGGTCCGATAGGCGCATGAGCAATATCGGCGACCAGGAAAAGTCCCGGTTGAGACCTGAAACTAGCTCCCGGCGTTGGCGGAACCGATCTCGTACCCGATTCTAGAGTCACTGGACAAGTTTCACTAGCCTCAGAAAGATATCTGGTGTACGGATTATGACCACCAGACATCTAAAATAACAAAAAGTTAATATTTTTTGAATTATAAGAATTTGAAAAATGTTTTAAAAATTTTTGAGCCGTTTTATTAATTCAAAATTGTTTTATACATCTTACGAACGATTTATAATTAATAAAAACGTTGTATATAAAAAAAATATTGTAATAAAAAACTTTTATAAATTTCAAAAATGTTTTATAAATTCGGAAAAAGACTTATAAATTCAAAATATTATATAAATTATGAAACAGTTTTTATACATCCAAAAAACGTTTTAAATTTTTATAAAAAATTTAGAAATTTAATACTTTCTAATAAATCAATAAAAAAAATTTAAATTATTAAATATTTTTAAATTATTTTACGAAACATTTTATATATAAAAAAAACGTTTTGAAAATTTATTAAGATATTTTATAAATCATTGAAAACGTTTTGAAAATTCAAAAAACATTTTATTAGACATAAAAATAATTTGAAAAATCCTAAAAAAAATTCTAAATATTAAATCAAATATATATAACAATTTCAATCCTAAATCTAACAAATTGAATCTTAGATCTAAGTAGAGGGACACCGGATATGAGAAGACGACGCCGGAGGAGGAACCTGCGCAAGAAGAAATGGAGGCCAAGAAGGAGAGATGTTGAGAGTAGGGAAGAAGAAGAAGAAGATAAAAAGAATGAAGAGAAGGGAAACCTTACTTGGCGGCAGTGTGGCTGGGCGGAGGCGAGGTAGAGGAAAGGCGGCAGCGCCGGGAGCTGCAAGCGAGAAGCAGAACGATATTCGCGGCGGAACAGCAAGAGAGAAGAAGGAAATCGCGAGGAAGGAGAGAAGGAAAGAGAAGAAAGAGAAACAACGCTGAATAATAAGGGGGGACGGGGGGCGTTACAAGGATGTCGCAAATCTGCGACGTATTCTTGCGACATCAGGGGCAAAACGTCGCAAACGTCGCAAGGGTCTAGCAAGGTTGCGACGTTTTGGCCCTAACGTCGCAAGGATGTTGCCATACCTGAAATTTTAAAATTTTTTTGAATATCCTAAGTGTTGGAAGAACAAGTTGGGTTTGTTCCCGGTGGTTTTGCGAGGTCCTTGCGGCGCCAAGTGTGCAGATGAGGCTACGGTGTCGCAAGTTTGCGACTTTCGTGCCTCTGACGTCGCAGGTGCCTCGCAAAACCTTTTTTGTTTTAAAAAAGGTTTGAGATTCTAACTATAATGATTGATTATTCGATTCTCATACATCAATCTTATTACCATTTGTCAAGTCTCTAACAAAACCGAAGGTATTCCGACAAATCAGAATACCTTCGGGTTTGTTAGAGACTTGTCGTAATAGGTTCGGGTTTGTGAGAGACTTGAAAAACCAGAATAAGATTGTTGTATGAGTATCGAATAGTCAATCGTTTCAAAGGACATAACATTGCGTATAGTCACACCGCATAGAAGGTGTTTAGTTCGGAACAAGTAAAGGGTTTGCAAAAAAAGGTTCGAGATGCTAAGTATAACAATTGATTATTCGATTCTCATACATAAATCTTATTACCATTTGTCAAGTCTTTGAAAACCCCGAAGGTATTCCGGCAAATCGGAATACTTTCGGGTTTGTCAGAGACTCGTCATAATAAGTTCAGGTTTGTCAGAGACTTGACACCGATTTGTCGGAATACCGTCAGGGTTGTCAGAGACTTCACAAACCCGAATAAGATTACTGTATGAGTATGGAATAGTGAATCGTTTCAAAGGCCAAAACATTGCTTATATAAGGTGTTTAGTTTGGAACACGTAAAGGATTTGCGGTGGTTTTTTTTTCTAAAAAAAAAGAATTGTGAGGGCACTGCGACGTCAGGGGCGCAGATGTCGCAAGAGTGTTGTAAACTTGCAACAATCTTGCGACACTTTTGTTCCTGACATCGCAGGAGCCTCGCAAATCTTTTTTTTAATAAAGTTTGAGCATCGTTTTGATTATTAGAAAAATGTTACGTAGGAATCAACCAATTCTCATGACACAAAACAAAGAGAATAATGGAAAATTAAGTGCGAATCAATTCTCATAAGCGAACACAAATTTTAAAAATTTCGAAGATTTTGAAGATTATCAAAATCTTCAAATTTTGTGTTCGCTTATGAGAATCTTCGAAATTTATTTTTTCCCTCACTAGTTTCTCTCTCTTAGTACTTGTGATTTGGTGTGAAAATATAATCACATGGAGGGCTATTTATAGGGAAATTTTTTTTTTGCTATGGAATTGTGATGTTGTATACGTTCAACGCAATATCATCACAATGATGTCGCACGATTTGCAATGAATTAAAGGTGTCACAAAGACATCGCAAGCTTACGACAACCCTACGACATCTGCGCCCCTGACATCTGGTATATTTTTAAAAAAATACCAGATGTTAAGTCTAACGATTTGTCAGTATAACTTCTGGTTTGTCAGAGACTTGATACATGCTAATAAGATTGTTGTATGAGTATCGAGTATCTAATTAGGTTCCTGGCAGATCATAATTTGCTAACACGATTGTTTTTTGACACACATAATAATTTTTGTTCATTACGATACATTTAAATACTAGCATAACTAAAGTAATGTCTTAAACAAGTTAATTATTATCTTATTCTTCATTGGTATCTTCTTCTTCTTTTTCTTTAGTGTCTTCCTCTGTCTTGTTGAACTCTTCACTGTCTGCATGTTCTTCCGTTGAATCATTTGGAACAATGTTTTCTACTTCTTATTGCGCATGTATGATTTGTTATATGGACTCGACATGTATAGGGAGTTCTGATGATCTTTCTTGTTACATAACCACATCATCGGCCTTCGCCATTAAAAAAAAAAAAAAAAAAAAAAAAAAAAAAAAAAAAAAAAAAAAAAAAAAAAAAAAAAAAAAAAAAAAAAAAGAAAAATACAATTGTTCTGCCTGACATGCTAGAATAAAAGAGTCAAACTTGGAATATGTTAGGTTTCCATTAACATCGGTTACCCCAAAGTCATTAGTGTGTAATCCTTCACCAGCTGTTGTATTGTACCAATGATTTTGGAATAAAATGCATTTCAATCAAATTACTGCAGGATATGTGACTTCTATAATTTTGTTCAAAATTCCGTAAAAGTCAATTTCACCTAACACATGAATTCCAAAATTTGTCGTTGATGTACTGGAACCATGGTCGTATGTATGAAAAGTTTATTCAAAATTTTCCAAGTTACTGAGCAACACTGGAATGTTAGTTTCTTAATGATTTATGCCATCCTCTGTTAGTGTTCGTGTACATAGATCCCTAAAAAATGCTCTGATTCCTACAAAGTTGAAATTTACTATATAAGTAAACCACTTTTATAATTAATACAATTAGACAAATCAAAATATATAAACATTTACCAGTTATTGATTAATGGACAATAGTCGGTACAAGCTCAAGTAATGCAAAAGGAAGTAGTCGCTGCATGAATACATGACAATCTTGAATCTTCATAACATATATTTTTTCTCTTGCTCTATACTTCTTGAGAATTTGAACATGTAACCATTGGGAAACTTTACATCTAAAGAAATCTAACTAAACAATGTTTATTTAGCTTTTCCTGACAACCAAAATATTGGATTCGGTTGTTTGTCATCCCTTGTGCTATGCAATTTGAGTCTTGCACATATTTTGGCTAAGTCCAACCTTGTTTTGAAATTATCTTTACTTTTTCCCTGCACATTTTAAATTGTGTTCATAATGTTATCAAAAAAAAATTTTAACGATGTGCATCGAATCCAGAATGTGCTGTAGTAAGAGATTTTTCCAATATGGGAGTTCCCAAAAGATACTCTTCTTGTGTCAGTTGTAAGAATCACCATATCCGTCAGACATGTTTCCTATAGTGTGCCAATTGCCCTTACCTTCACATGTTTTCTGAGCACCATAATGATCAATTTGCTCCAATATTTTACTGCCTGACATGTGTGTTGGGGGAAGAACACACACAACCTTGTTTTTCTTGAACAATTTCTTGTTTATTCTGTATGGATAATGCATGGAGAGAAACCGACGATGACAATCGAACCAACATGATTTCTTACCATGCTTTTGTTGAAATGCATCAGACCATCTCATACAATATAGACAAGATAATCTTCCATGTGTCGTCTATCCAGATAACATTCCATACGCCGGGAAGTCACTTATTACCCACAATAAAACTGCATGCATATTCAAATTCTGATGCTAAGAGTAATCGAATGTGCAAATACCCCTATACCATAACTGTTTAAGCTCGTGATAAAGAGGTTGCACGAATACATCAAGGGAACGGTTAGGATAACTAGGACTTGACACTAGAATAGTCATAAACAAAAATTTGCTTCGCATGCACATATCCGGTGGAAGATTATATGGTGTCAATATGACAGACCATAGAGAATATTGTCTCCTAGATAAAACCAAGTGTGCTAAATCCGTCAGTTCATAAACCTAGATAAACATTCCTAGACTCTTTAGCGAAGTCAGAATGTACCGTCTGAAAATGTTTCCAAGTCTTTGCATATGACGGATGTGTAACCTCCCCATCATTTACTTTATGTTTGGCATGCCATCTCATTGCAGAAGATGTCCTCTCTCATTGATATAATCATTTCAATCTATCAGTGATTGACAAGTACCACATATGTTTGTGTGGACACGCGTCCTTCCCTTTGTTGGTCGGTATCTTGGCTTCCCACAAAACAACATTCCTGCAACTTATCATTCCTTTTCTAGAAAATCATGCAATTGTCACTGCAAACATCAATTATTTATGATGGTAATCCAAGACATGCAACTACCTTCTGCATTTCATAATAACTCTAAGCAGAATTATTATCTTCTGGCAAATACTCTTTAAGCACATTAGTAAATTGATTCATACTTCTCTCACTTATGTTTTCTTCTTTTTTAATAGACATCAACCTAGATGCTAATAACAATTTAGATGGACCATCTCTACATCCCTCATAGATGGGTTGATTTGCAGCATCTAGCATATCATAAAATTGTTTTGCTTCCGCGTTAGGTTCTTCAATAGTATTTTCAACGACACCAAGAATATTACCATGATATGCATATGTAGCAATATCATGATACATGTTTCCTTGTAGATAAGCATATTTTTCAATTATACTACCGCTATAATTATAATTAACATAATCTTGACTAGGTTGATCATTAACACCAACATCCATATTACTACTTCCAGCACCCAAATTATACCCCTCCCCATGAGAAAACTAGACATAATAGTTTAGAGTAAATACTATATTATATACATGTATTTTCACCATTTCAGTATTCAAATATTTCTTGTTCCCACACTTTATACATAAGCAAAAGATGTTACCGTCATATAGAGTATATGGGTTATTTGCCGCCTGATTTATAAATGCTCGCAACCCATCTTGGAACTCCTACGTCACTTTTACGGTCTCCATATCCCTTCGATTATACATCAATCAGCGTAGTATGAACACTTCATGTTCTGACGTCATTTATTTTTTTCCAGAAAAACACTTTAGTGGAATATATTTATCTCTAGAATATTTTTTTTTGGCAAATTTTTTTCTCTCACTAGTTTGTCTCTCTTATTACTTATGAATTGGTGTGAAAATACATTCTCATGGTGGGGTATTTATAGAGAAAAACAATGATCCTGCTACGGAATTGTGATGTCGCAAAAATGCAACAGAAAGGTTGTCTCACAAGAACGTCGCAGTTTTGCGATGTCTTTACGACATATTGCTAGGTCTCGCAAGAGTGTCGCAACAGAATCGCAATTCCCACGCAAAATTGCGATGTTTTTCCCGCGTCGTATTTTTGCTACACTATTGCGACGCTAAATCTTTCATCGCAAGAGTGTTGCAAAGGCAAAACAATTTTGCGACGGAAGTTTGGCATCACAAAATTCTGTCGCAAATGACCTGTTTTCTTGTAGTGAAGGGATAAAAAGAATGGAGGATAACCAACACCATTTTAATTAGTGGCGACCCAAAAAAACGACAAAAAACCAATTTTAATTTGTTAATAATAATTCTGAAAATGATTTTTTTAAATAGGTTCAAATTAGTTAAAAAATATGTAGTAGACAATATAGCATGTATTAAGAATTAGACATCTGTAACTAGCAATCAAAATAAAAATATTATATTTATCTCCTAAATATATCAAAGATGTAAAAAAATCTTAAGGATAATCAATCCTAAATTATAATATTTGAAAATTCAATGAAAAAAAACCTTTTAAATCTTTTATAAGATCTGAACCAAATATATTGATAAATTTCATAAAATCTTTCTAATTAATTTGGTCTAGATTTTTATGTAAATTAAGACAAAGTGTTTCAAGAAATGGTATTTATAATCTAAAACTGTTTTACTTTGATTTTTTTTGTTTCATATTTTTTTTTTGGTTTCATCAGTTAGGATATATATATATATATATATATATATCTCACTTTGTTTTTGATATTATATGGTCATAGCAATCTTTAATCTTGTAACATTTTCGCTTTTCTTTTAAGGGATTATAGGTACATTTTTTTGGGGTTCAATTTAGCTTCGTATATATGAACCAAATTGTCTTGTTTTTTATTCCCATTGTAGCTTATTTCTGTACCATTTATCTAAATACTTTTTTATTATTGAATAAAACGTCTTGCACCATTTATCTAAATACTTTTATTGGTGTTTCTTAAGTGGGGTTCTTAACAATTAAAAAAATAAAAAAAAATAGAAAATTAAGAGAGAAAGTAAAAAGGGGTTCTTAAATATAGGAGATTTAAATATATGTTTTGTTTTTATTGGTTCTTTTTTCATTAATAATTAAAATTTAATTTTAAAAGTAGATTATATTAAATTATTAACTTTTTGTTAGTAAAAGACTCAAATTTAGAACCCTATGGATAGAGATGTTCTAACTCTAAACTTCCCTCTTTCTTTTACAAAATTAAGTAAATAATGTGTTTTTATGTGTTGACTGATGACAATGAAAATATGACACCTATCAAGAAGAAAAAGACAAAACAAGAAAAAATAAGTAAAAAGAGAAAATAAACAAACAAAACAAGAAAAGTATTGGTTGTAATTATTTTTTAATAAATTATATTACTAATTAAATTAAAAAGGAAACATAATGACTGTTGACACAGAAACAAGTTAAATTCTAACTATATATGGAGTATATATATAATTAATTTTCCAAGCAAGAAAATCTCAATTCAGTGTTGAAAAGAAAGATTTTGTAGTATATTTTTAACTTTTTTTTCTTAAAATCTAGATGTCTAATTGATGCTAACAATAAATTTTGTTATGATTGATGATTACAGTGATATGAGCAGACATGAACAACCAAATTAAAGCAGATATTTCATCTTCTGGAGCAATTAGAAAACCCATGGAACCAACCAATAACATATCGAAAGATGCTTCAGACCACAAAATGAATGGTAATTTTCTCTAATATTGAAGACAAAGATGTGAACAACAATACAAAGCTTATGTTTCCGCTTCTTATATATATATGTGTGTAATGAATTTTAATATGTATTTTGATATGTGAATGATACAGATGGTAAACAGAAAATCCAGATGCCAGAATCGTCCAAGAACAATTCAAGTGATGGAGATTCTGGGTTAGGGCTCACAAAAAAGATTAAAGTCAGATGGACAAACTCTCGTCATCAGAAGTTTTTGAAAGCCTTTGAACTCCTTGGTCCTAGCAGTAAGTCTCTAAACTTCTTTTCTACAACACATAAACATCCTAACATCAATATCTTAGTGTCAACAAAGTAATTGGAGCTCGTCAAATTTACTTTATACTTTCACCGTTTTATATAATATCGGTTTAGAATTTATTTTTGTTTTAAAATAAGTGTTATATCCTATTATATCTACCATCTTGTTCATTACAACTTTGCAATCTTTTCTTTTTGATGAATGGCAGAATCTAAGTGAATCTGATATAAAAATTTTAGATAACAAATAATATTGTCAGAGTTGGGAATCTAGTTTCAAGTACAGATCTTGTTGTCTGCATTACCATTTAGAGTTTAATGTTTGTAACTCAATGATTGGTCGTAAATTTTCAGCCATAATTATGTTAGTGTTTTGGGAGGCATCTAACATACCAGTTATATACTTCATCACTTATTGTTCAAAATATATTAGTCTTATTGACTTATATAAGTTTGTTACGTTATGAGTGACCATAGAATCACTTATTGTTTCGTGTTTAACCTCGTTTTGTAGGGGCTTTGCCCCAGAAAATTTTAGAATATATGAATGAGAAAGACCTAACAACACAACACATAGCCAGCCATTTACAGGTTAGATCTTCTACTCACGATCATTTGCCACTTTATCATATTTCAGAGTACAATATTCTTTAAAAAAAAAAAAAAAAAGAACTTTTTCGATAAAATCTTGAAAAATCCAAAAACCATATAAATGTTTTGTAATTTTATTAAAACTTTGACATTGTTTAAATTACGCAGAAGCACAGACAGGACTTGAAGGACAAAGCCATAAGAACAATCAATAACTCCCAGTCCAATTTTTCTAGTTACATCAAAGGGCCAAAACACTCTTACAGCTACAACACAAGCCTATGCAACAAAAATACTTTTGATTCTAAACTCAGAGATGGTATTGGTCAATCTAGCCTCATGATGAAAAACAACGACTCTATCTACAACATCACTCCTACACCTACCTTTTTGGCGAGTCAAACCAGATCCAATTTGTTGCCTGTGAGTGGTTACCTAGGGGTTTCTAATGGAATGTTGCCTTTTAATGAGGAAAGGAGAAGCATTTTAGCAACATCTCAAGCTTCTCAAGGTCCTACATTTGGATTGTATGGTACTACAAATGATCTTAATACTGGTTATATGCGTAGTAATTACGCTGGACTCAAAATAGATATAAATGGAAATCTGACTGTAGTTGGTGGGACGAGAGTTAATGGCAATGGCGCTCTTGGTGAATTTATGGGTACTATGAACTATGGTTCCAGTGACAACAACGTGAGTGACCATGGAAATTCAACTTCGTGGGTCTTTTCTACACTTTCACCGTTATTGGACAAAGAGAATCAGCCACAGAGAAATGCACAAACCAATGATGTGGTTCCTGTAGTAGAGAATCTAAGATTATTTAATGATCATCATGTCATCAATGAGGCTTTTTGCTACACACCAAAGTCTCAGGTTTATCAAGACCATGTAGGTTAACTAATAAAGAATATTAGTTCAACTTTCTGTGTGTACAAAAATGAAAGTAACGTTTAATGTGTCTATACTTTGAGCAGCATCAAGGTAATGTGACTGGTGAACATCTTGAAATGTCCAACAATGATCTTCTTCAAAGGAATGCAAGTCGTCCTGTTTATCCTCTTGAAGGCATTAATGACTGGAGCTTTGAATATGTAAGTCATGTATTTTTTTTGCTTTTTAGTATCAAGTAAAAATTGTGTATGTATAAATCTTTTGTTATATATATATATATATATATATCCATTATTTAGTTGATGGAGAACTGTAATGAGGAAACACTCAAGTCTTGTGCTGCTATTGCTAATTGATGAGGTAACTCTAAAGATTCTTTTTTAAATTAACCTTAAATTACTTTTATGTATAGTGGCATGCCAAATTAATCGATATATGAACATTGATTGCATAGGGACAGGGTACTACAGATTTGCCGCCACTTCCAGTGTCATTCAATCAGGTAATTTTTGGGTATAATTCTATGAGTAATAGTCAATTTGAAGGGAACAATCCAATTTTACACCATACTGTCATCATATATATATATACGTCATTCGACTTCTAGTGTCATATTTGTTTTACTAGTTTTTGATAATATCTCTTTGTGTTTAGGGTTGGAACGATGGAAGAAGATTCATGAATTAAGTCCTGGATCATAAAATATATATGCAATAAAAAAGTTCTCTCAATTTCGCTTAAGATATATTTATTTAATAAGTT
Source organism: Lepidium sativum (assembly GCA_023374145.1). NCBI lineage: Eukaryota > Viridiplantae > Streptophyta > Magnoliopsida > Brassicales > Brassicaceae > Lepidium > Lepidium sativum. Next base: position 12,798 of record JAKUCM010003242.1, read on the forward strand.
TGGTATGGTATTGTTTAAGTTTCTGTTAAACTTTGTTTTCCCGGTTGATGTTATGGACATGACATATTTATATTCTTGTAATATTTAAACTCTTACTATTTTATTTTCTGGTTCTATTAAACTTTGACAAGGTTTATTATCTGAACCAAATGTATGATTTTATTTTGTTCATTTTATAGCTCCGTTTTCTTCATGTGATTATTCACCCAAATCCCCAAAAAAAAACCTAGTCTTAAAGAATTCTTCCTCTGCTACTAACACAACGTTTCCTCCTCGATCTCTCAAAACCCTAACTTTGCCGAAGCCATGACGGAGAATACGGATTACAATTTTGAAACTAAAGACAACATGATCAATCAATCGGACACTTCAGGAGAAGTGGCCTATCCTCTTCAAGAACTACGACCGCCTCAACGTATGTATCAGTCACTTGACTCTCCAATCACTGCTGGTTACTCTTCTCTAGCAAATGTCCTCTCCTAGACTATATGAGGTACAGTCTCATCAATCTCGATAAACCCTTCTTATCACAAAGTCATTGCTTAGATTAAGTGTATCCTCCATGTTAATAGGTCATAGTGGAACTCTTGACCCAAAAGTCACACGGGGAATCTCATTGTCTGCATCGATAGAGCCCACGGCTTGTGAAATCGTAGCAAGTTGCAGGTATAGAATATGTTTGTGTAGCTCGGCTTCACTCGGTTGTTCCCGATGTGGCTAAAGTGGCTAAACCTCTTGAATTGCTCACTTAGAGCAATCTATGACAGTAAACTACTTGATAGTATGATGTATATATGCATTTGGTTGTTTTCTGAGAGCGGGTACTTGCATTAGAATCATGTGTTTTCACTTGGGTTTTTTTCTTGGGGCTGGTGGGCAAGATTTTGGGTGTGATAGTTAACATTATTACATTACATGATGTGATGGATGTTCAATTTGTGCACAACAGTTTCGGTGAAATCCAGGTTTTTTCCCATCTAGATTGAATCGTCAGAAAACAATTTCTTTTGCGATTCTATATGAAATTCAAGACAGAGTATTTCTGACAGATGTAGACTTTAAAATTTCAGAGACGCACACAAAAAAAAAGAAAAAAACAATTTACAAAAAAGTTACACTACAATAAAATATTTAAAAATCAATATTGTTCAATATTTTAAAAGAAAATTAGCAAGAATAACACATTTTAAAGTATTAAAACAATTAATATTCAAATATTTTATACAATATTTGCTATTATACATTTTTCATATTATTTCTATTTTTTTCTTTTTCTTATTCACTCGTTCTCTTCTCCTCTAATTTTATTTTCAATATAACTTTTAACAAAAAAATAAAATCAAAGTTATAAATTCTTTTTAAAAACACAGAATTTTTTCTACACATATTAAAAATTACATTTTTAAAAATTAAAAAAATAATTTAATTAAAAAAAATCTTATCAACTAATTTTGTATAGAACACCAATATATAGAATGTCTGTTTGATAAAATATGTTTATTTTCTTAAAACCATCATTTTATACATACTTTTCGAAAAATCTCATCAAATTTAACTTATTTGTTCTTTTATTCCTTGGGAAAAAAACCAATTTCTAACTGAACTTTTCGTGTCGTGCAAAATTATACATGAACTTTTGAACCCGATATTTTTAAAAATTTAGTACAAAAAGATTCAAATTCTCTACACAAACTTTTTCTTTTATGACATACTGCACATTGACCAAACAGACGGTTAGTCAACCATTAATAGTCTGTTTGTGTATACAAGTGTCACTACAAGAAAATGGTGCCAAAACCGACCACAATACTAACGGCCCAAAAGTAGTAGGAAATTTCCGACTAAACGGCAACAGGAATTGACGGGGAAAAAAAAACCACCCGTCAGTAAGCGAAGGTATTTTCCGACAGGTACTGACCGCTTAGGTAAATCCGACCGTTATTGACGGCTAGCCATTAAAAATACATTCTGCATATGTTTTTTTAAGAGTTCGAATGTAGGTGAAACGGTCGGTATGTTTTGCGAATCCGGTCAGAAACCGTAGGGTAATTATAGTATGTATCTTCAACAACTTCATTTTGTTTTCCTTAGGCTAAACACGGGGGAAAAAACTGTCATTTTTGTTTTCCTTATACTAAACACAGAAAAAACCATAATGTCAAAGATTCATTTTCGTTCATGGATGGATCAAGAAAGAATGGATCCAGAAACAGGGTTACTTACCGATGAGTATGCGGAAGGACTCAAGCAGTTTATGGAGTTTGCCGGAAATCAAAGCCTGACGCGAGAAACAGGTAAGATGTTAGAGAATTTGGTTATAATTATGCCTCGACTTCTAATTCGGGATCACAAGAGGAGGGGTCTGACTCTGATTAGTAATTTACTATGTTACGCAATGTAAAATTAGTAGACATATTCATCTGTATTATGAAACCAGTTTTTTCAAATTAATAATGTTGCAGAAATATTCATCGGTTATATGTGATGCAATGTATGTTTTATTTTCAATGAAGAAAAAAAAAAGGTGATCGGAAACGGTTAGTAATAGACAAGCAATATTCATCGGTTATATGTGATGTAATTTATGATTTTTTTTTCCTTCATGGAAAAAAAGTGGTCGGAAACGGTGGGTACAAACCGATGGGTATTGACCGAATATTCATCGGTTATATGTAATGTAATTTATGATTTTTTTCCTTCATGAAAAAAGTGGTCGGAAACGGTGGGTACAAACCGACGGGTATTGACCGAATATTCATCGGTTATATGTGATGTAATTTATGATTTTTTTTTCCTTCATGGAAAAAAAAAGTGGTCGGAAACGGTGGGTACAAACCGATGGGTATTGACCGAATTAGGAGGGAAAATTTCCCGGCCTAATTAGGCGTAACAGGGAATCGTGTCGCGGAAGCCACTGCCACATGGATTAGTTTTTTATTTACCGACCGGTATTGACCGAATCGGACCGGACGTGATTTAACAATGCGATTTGCCACTTCATCTTCTCCATTTTCGTTGCGGGTTTAAGCTTAGAAATCGAGAGTCTTGTCCCCGACGATTTCAGGCACAACCTCTGGCGGACCTCACCACCATCTCGGCCGACTATTTGCTTCATGTAAGTCTCTCATAAACCTTCCTTACTGTTTCATATTTTGGTAAAAATAGAAATTAGGGAAATTTTTGTTAAGGTTGGTTTTGGAATCGAAAAATCACCTTCGCCTTTATATGATTTCAATGGAAATTGCCATCAAAATTTGTAGTAATCATGTGTTTAGGCCTTCATCACTTGAAAAATCTGTGTGGTTAAGAGGTTTATGTATGTGAGATATTACGGTTCGTGTCTTACGCTGATTTGGGTTTGAGTAACTTTAAAAATTGTTCAATCATTTTGTTCTTGATGGTGTAATGTTCTAGTTTTCAATTTGCAAGTTCTTAAAACTTGCACACGTATCTTCGCTATTCCAACGTATTTTTTAAATTTTTTTTTGAATTGGCTAAAGGTTTAACTTTCTCAATGGTGCTTGATTTTGTAATCGGATTTTGTAGTATTTTACAGTATTTTCTAATACTTATAGTTTATGTATGTTTGATGTTTATAGTTTTCTTATTATGACTTTTAAGTGTAACGAAGATTTTTAATTTGAATTTTGTGCTTTAAAAATTATACGGTTATGGTTAAATGTGGTAAAATTTTCTTGAATTTGGTAATTTTTTTTTCTTTGTTGTGTTGCAGGGCGAGGTACGCTGACTTCCAATGTCTTAGACCAGCTCGTTATTGAGGTACTTTTTAACTTTCAATTATTTTTGGAATTTTATTTTATGAACCAATTGATTTTTTTTTCAGTCCACTCCACGTACTAAGGGACGTCCTTTCGGCCTTGGGAACCTCGTCAACTCCGATGGTTTTCCAACACGTCCCTCGCACAGCCGTTTATCACAACAAGAGCGGGAGGAGCTTACACAACTTCGAGAGAAGCAGGAGGTTATGGAGCGTCAGATTCAGGAAAACAATGCAAAATTTCAAGATTTTGAGAGGATGCAGAAGGAACAGATGGTCGAACTCGCCAAATTCCAGGCCATTTTCCAGAGCTTCTCGGCTTTAGGTAATTCACTCTCAGATACACCTCCCGGTACCTAGATTTATTACATATCCCTACTCTATTTTGTATAGTACATTTTAGGTCTTAATTTTATAAACCAACTTCCCGTAATGTAAATATTTTAAAACATTTTGATTTCTATTTTTTGATCAAAAAATTTCAATTTCCAATCGTTTACATCACGGCAAACAAAAAAAAAAAAAGCTTCAGAGTGGTCGGTTCTCGTCGGAAATTACCGACGGTTATTGACGGCCAACTTTCCTTCGACTATTGACAGGCAGCACAGAGTGGTCGGTTATCATCGGTTATTACCGACGGTTATTGACCCCTCTTCCTTCCGTTTTTGACAGCACATCATCGACGGGTATTGACAGCGTTTTCCGAGTACTATTGACCGCTCTTTATCGACCGTTTATGACAGGACCTTTCCGACCACTATTGACCGAAGTTTTGTTGTTGGAAATTTCTCGCGCGTACCGACCAAAATTGTGTTTCCGACCATCTCAAACCCACAACTCGGGACTGTCAATACTCGTCGGATTTGGGTTGTTTCCTACTGTTATTGACCAGTTTTTCTATCAGATCTCGCTTACATTTTTTGTAGTGTGTACCATGATGTGACATACTCCAGAGGTGACTTGGCGGGAAAACAGTCAATTTCATACTGAACTTTTTCGGTCGTGCGGATTTGTAAATAAATTTATGGACATGATATTTTTCCAACGACATGCACTCCCAGTTGTAACTTCAAGTCGCGGTAAATACTGGTAGATTTGATCTCTGCGCCAGCCCGACCATGTCTGCCATAGGTCACAATTTTTGACATTTTCTCATCCCAGAGGTAAAGATGTCATTACCTGACTGCATAATGGTTCATTGGAAAGCCATCTATCGTGCCAAAAGTGGGCCAAAGTGCCTGATCCCACAACCCAATGAACTCTGGGTATAACCGTTTTCGTGATACCAAGAAGAATACTTCGGCATGTCTCATATTTACACCCAACCCTGCACATCCATGAAGTATCATGAATGTCTCTAACTTTGTATTTAGAGCGTAATAGTCTCGCTCAAAGGCTTGTAGTATCATGAACCAAATGCCAACACAATTTCCCAAGTATAGCTTGGTTCATGTCAGTAGATAAATTAATCCCAACACCACCTTCTATTTTCTTTGTACACAGCCGTTTCCAATTCAATATGTGGATCCACTTCTTCTCCGTCGTATCTCCCCAAAGAAAGAATATGGAAATCTTATATAGGCCTTTCAAAGTTGATGATGGCAACATCGTGGTACTCATAGAATGGATTGATATTGTTGACAACACCGACTTCGTAAAAGTAAACCTACCTATCTTGTGGCTTTTTATTAACTCAACTTTGCAGAATAGGAATACCTAGATATTTTCGCAAATCTTTGGTGGATGCAATGCCACTCACGGTGCTTATTTCTCTTTCCAAGTCTCGGCTCACATTCTTAAAAAAATATATTTTAGACTTATCTTTTCTTCCAAAGCTACACAAAACTTCTGAAGAACTTCTCAGTATTTTCTCAACTAAAGATCAGATCATCAACAAAATAAATATGAGACAACTATGGTCCACCACGAGAAATCCAAACAGGTTTCCATTTCTTACTCTGATCCACACCTTCAATAAAGTGACACAGCCGCTCCAGGAAAAGGACAAACAAGTATGGAGATAAGGGATCCCCTTCGCGTAATTCCCTAGATGGTGTGAACTCTTCTCCGCTATTTCACCAATACATATAATCCACATTCTCAGATTCGAGACCACCTACAAGATCCACTGATCCCAACCATTGGGGAGATCAAGAGCCTTAATCATGCCATCTAGGAAATCCTATTGAATCATATCGTATGCTTTCTCCAAGTCAAGTTTAAGTAACATCCAACCCTTCATTCCCGACTTACGTTGCATAGAATGCACAACCTCTTGAACTACCACCACATTATCCGTGCTTAGCCTCCCTGGAATAAAGTTTCACTGAGCGAGACCAATTATCTTAGGCATAATCGTTTTAAGTCGCATCACCAGTTTTAATAATGACTTTAAACTATATATTTCATAAGCTTATCGTCCTGAATTGGTGATCATCTTTGGCTTACCAATCTTCGGAATTAGAGTAATCAACGTATCATTAGTACAACTTGGAAGTGACCCGATTGAAAAAACTCGAGCACAAAATCCAAGATCGATTTCCCAACTTTATCCCGACAACCTTGATAAACGACCGGTTGAAAGCCATCAGGCTCATGCGTTTTAAATCGCCATATACTTCGAATATAATTCTCATTCCATACCATCGTAAATGGTCTCATGAGCATATTCATGTCCGTACTCGAGATAACTACGAATCCTCTCTCATTAACACCTTCAGGAAAACTGGTAAATCATCTAAGGAGTAAAGACGCTTATACTAATCTGTAGCTTCAGCTCCTTGTCATCCGATATACAAGCCATGTTAGAGTCATTCAGAAGCTCAATGCGGTTCTTATTTACGCAAATTATGGTTTAGGTATGAAAATATGAAGTGTTTTGATCTCTCTAAGTAATTCACTTCTCCCTAGACTTCTGAAACCATATAATCTCCTCTTGTTCTAAAATAGCATCGAACTCCTTAAGAAGCTCGGCTTTGCGAACCAATAGATCATTGGTGACAGATCGAGTTCAGGTACCTATATTCTCATGATCTAAACTCCGTTCCAGTATTTTGTAAGTTTTGGTTCGGTTTGATTTCAGGTATTTCATGTCAGGTTTGGATTCGGATCGAGTTTCAAGTATTATGCCCAGAGCTAGAACGGAGGGAATACATGTTAATTATATGTTTGTATGACATTTATAAATTGATGTGACATAGATCAAATTGGACGATCTCAACCAAAATTTAAAAGTCCAAAAGTTTCATGTTTGTTTTGGGAGAATTTAGAAAGTTTGTGTAGATAATTTGAATTTCTTGCAATAAACTTTGAAAAATACCAGGTCCATAAATTTAGGTAGAAATCAGTACGACGAAAAAATTTAGTGAGAAATTGGCTGTGTTCTGCAGAATCACCGCTGGAGTATGCTACATCAAGTTACATGTGTACACATTTTCAGATTATTAACGATTGTTAACTGTCTGTTTGGTCAATGTGTATTTTGGCACAAAAGAATATGTTCGTGTAGAGAATTTAAATCTTTTTGTACTTGATTTTGAAAAATACCGGATTAAAAATTTCATGCACGACATGAAAAGTTCAGTTAGACATTAGCTAATTGAATCTCCTAAGTTTCCATTAATGCTCTAAACCGAATCTTCCAAATTTCATACTCAATAAACCAAATCTAGGTCCCTTCTAAGAGAAAATCTTTTCTCTTCCCTTTATTTCTTTCATTTTCACCAATGAGCCTCCTTATCTCGGTAATCTCGATTCATCAACCGCTTAATCTCACTATTACACAAACACTCGTTTAAAGAATTGCCATGACTAAACCCTAATTTAATGTTCTCAAATTCCAATAAAATCTTATGAAGAAGTCAGATGAATTGACAATTTTTATCATATAATAAATATATTACCATATAATTATATAATATTAGATAATATGCGTATCATCAGATAAGAAACATGTTATCAGATAATAAATATATTAATACCCAACATTTATGCAATCAAATATATGTTTACGAGATTATAAATGTGTATAAGTAAATTATGTGTAAGTCTTTTTTCACTAAAGAGAATATTATATTAAACAGAGATCGACAAACATAGAGCCACAAGCCGGCTACACAGCGAGATGGCACCATAAAACAAAAGGTGGCTGCACAAAGAGATGACACCGAAAGCATAAGCCGGTAGATGAAGTATTTTCGGAACAATAAGAAACAAATTCTAAAAGGGCAACAATCACAAAGAAAAAAATAAAATTCAAACACTAAACATAAACAACTACTCTAAGTAGATCCACCAGACTTCCTATGTAACATGTTTAGTGTCGGATAGCATAAATAAAATTGGAATGCCATATCGTTGTTAAACTAGTAGCAACACTGACATGATTGAAATGTAGAACCACAAAAACTAGAGATACAAGAACATATGTGTTAAAGCATAATATATGCATAATCATATATGTTTAATCAGATAATAAATGAGTTTGATGTTAATATATGGGTTATCAAATAATATATCTGTGGGTAATTCCTACTTTGGTCTAATGCTACATTCTTAATTTCAAAATTTGATGTAGTAGATTCATATTTATTTATATTTTTGTATATATTCAATAAAATAGTTCAAAACAAATAATTGATAAAGAATTTGGAACTTTGGCTATTATATAGGTAAGTTTTATTTTCCCTATTATTGATAAGTTAACTATTCTAATTTTTATTTACAAAAAATAAATGGTAGTTATATAACATTTCTAAAAGGTAATGTTTCCAAATTATAATCCGAATTTGTCGCGGACAGGTAGTTCACTAGTAGTGGTCACTTTATAAAATTTTAAGGTATCAAAGTTTGATTTCTCTCCAATACAAGTAGAAAAAGTTATTTTCTAAGATATGAGCTTTGGCTATAGAACGAGTCATCCAATTATAAAAGTAAGATTAACAAAGAAAATAAAAATTATAACCCTTACTTAACGTGTTATTTACAAGATATGCCAATAATTTTTTTTTAAACCACTATAATTATGGAAAATATAAATTGTATCTATTATTTCTCTAGAATTCTTTCTATAACAAAATGATACACAATCACTAAATCTTGACATTCCATATTGATATAGTATAATATTTTCTTTTTAAATCTCTGTAATGAAATTATTTATTGTTATAAAATATTAAATTATACATAATATAAAACGATATATTATTTTAAAATATATTAAATCTCTATTTAAATTATTTCTAATATGTTAAGTACTAATAAATTCAAATAATGTTTTAACGATTTTTAGTATAGCCAAAATCTTTATTATTAATTTTAACTATACAGTCAACGTTTATATTTTATATAGTGTTTAACAATAATTTAAAATTTTAAAATAATATATTAAGTAGAAATAATTGAAGTTATAAATTTGGATTACATTTTAAAATACTATGATATCTATCTTCTATTAATCTATTAACACTAAAACTAATTTCAAAATAACATACATAAATAACTCGCAACATATAAAATAAATATATATATATATATATATGATTATCTTGACTAGTGTGATATATATACTAGGATTATACTCGCGTTAGAATTTGGTTTTACTTTTTGAACCGTATTTATTTGGGGTTTTACACCCTTGTTGATATTTTGAATACTAATGTCGAGATATTGTTTTGGAGGCATGAAACCTGAACCGAAATTGACATGAATTAGAGGAATCAAACCCTACAAAATATAATGCGGAATTTGACTTTTTTGATTATTTTTTAAAACCATATTTATTTGGGTTGTTACACCTGATATTTTAGAATATTATTTTCAAGATACTGCTTTAAAGGCCCACAACCCAAACAAAAATCGATCCGAATTAGAGGAACCGAATCCAACAAAACACCTAAATGGATCTTAAATATATGTACCTGAAAACCCAACCTAAATCTGAACCAAAATCAAATCAAGAACCAAATTTTAGTTTCCTAGAATTTTTTTTTTTTTTTTTTTTTTGAAAGTTTATATTAAAATACATGAACCCGAACTCGATCTATACTGAACCAAATCATATCCAAGAAAATAAATAAACCCAAATTAGTCTTAAATCAAAAGAACCAAATTACCTCATTAGAGGAACCAAATCTGACAAAATACCAGAAATGAGTCTTAAATCTATGTACCCGGAAAATCCAATCTAAACATGAACCAAAACCGAATTAAAAACCAAATTTATACCCGATTTTTTTTAGTTTGTTCTATTAAACCTTATTAGTTTTGAATTTGTTTTATGAAAATTTATAACCAAAACCTAATTTATGTCTATTTCTAAGGATAGTTATGAACTATAGGTTAATTTTATCCTAAAGTTTGTAACATGTTGAAAATGAAAGTTTCTCCTACTTTAATGTATAAGATATATCGTATAATACGGGTCATCATTTGTTATATAAAAGAAATTTTTTTTTATTTTTATTAGACTAAATACACATAAAATTAATATATAGTGTTATATAAAATAAATTATATTTTTTTTTCTCATAATTTTTTTTAAATATATCTCATGCATAATGCAATAAATCATCTACTTATATAATATTACTGTAAAACATATATTGTGTATTTAAGTGTAAGCATTTTTCACCAAGAAACATATGGTTTAATTGGCTTGTCCTCGATTTACCTAGGAACCATGTGGTAGTTCTAATTCCACCTTGCTCTAATTGAAAATTAGAGATGAGATTATTTGTTGCCTGTAAGAGCATCTGCATTGGTGAACCCCTCATGGGGTTCACAGAAAAAAAAAAAAAAAAAAATTAAAAACGTAGAGCCAATCACGGGCTGCCACGTGGCGAACCCGTGCCTCACAGGCTCTTAATTAAGAGCCGGGCCGCCACGTGGCAGCCCGTGATTGGCTCCGCGTTTTGCAATTTTTTTTTTTTTATCCTAAGAACCTCCAATGCTGATGCCCTAAGCATTTTCTGTATCCAGACGAATGTTGACTAATGGCAAATAAAAAACTAAAAATGAGGAAAACAAAATAAGTATTGGTTGTAACTATTTTTAATATAATACATAATTGTGTATAAATAAAAAGGAAAATTGATGACTCGTGACACAGAAAACATGTTAAGTTGTAATTATATACATATCTTGACAAAAGTAGCTGTACTTTCAATCAAAGGAAACAGTTTCTGGCATAAAATGAAATTTCTTTCCTTACATTAAGTGGGACACATTTTACAAAAATGGGTATCATGCAGTTGAATAAAAAGAGAAATTATAATTTTCTTATAATGTAATGTGAACAACCGTTTATTACAGCTTAGGAATTTCATCCATGTCATATATTTATAACATAATGCAATAAGAAAATTTTGCAAAATAAACTTTATTTTCCCCAAAAAGAAGAAAATCTCAGGTCAGTGTTGAAAAGAAAGATTTTGTAGTATATTTTAAACCCCTTTTTCTTAGAATCTTAATAGATGTTTAACATGTTTTAAACCCCTTTTTCTGCAGATGCTACCGATAGTTCATTTTCGAATTTTCTTTCGGTTGATGATTACAGTGAAGTGATTTCGACAGACATGAATACCCAAATTGAAGCAGAGAGTTCATCTTCTGGAGCAATGAGAAAACCGATGGAAAATAACGTATCGAAAGATGCTTCAGACCGCAAGATGAATGGTAATTTTCCCCATTATTGAAGATGATCGATGATCTTATATTTCTGTTTGTCATATGTTTTATGAATTTTAATATGCATTACGATATGTGAATGATGCAGATGATGAACAGGAAATTCTGATGGCAGAATCATCAAATGATTCAGAAAATTCTAGGTTAGAGGTCACAAAGAAGATTAAATTCAGATGGACTAAATCTCTTCATGCTAAGTTTTTGGAAGTCTTTGATCTCCTTGGTCCTAGAAGTAAGTATTTTTAACATACAAAGATCCTAACATCAGTATTTTAGTGTCAAAAAAGTAACTGGGGTTACTTAAAAATTACTTAATACCTTCTTAATTTTATTTAATATCGGTTTAGAACTTAATGATAGGTGGTAAATCTATCTGAATAGCAACCACTTATACTTAATCACTTACAATTCATTCAAAGTACTTTTGAAATATAGTCTTTGATTAGTGTCTTATTGAGTTAATTATAAAGTTGTGAGTGGGAGGTGTTTTTTTTTTTTTTTTGTTACCTAGCCTACCGGGTTTTAAATCCCCTCCTACTATTGCAGGTAGGGGGTTTGATCTCTAGTGCCTAGAAGATTTGTAAAGTGATTACACCACTGGACCACCTGTCCTCGACGAATGGGAGGTGTTTTGACTCCTGTTTTTTATTTTTGCAAAAAATTAGTTTTTAGCCATTTATGGTTATAGAGAAACAGTTTTTCAATATTTTTCAAAAGTGTTTTAACTTACATTCTATTATTACGAGTTTTTTGTTTTTTTGTTTTCCCATATCACTAAATTTTAGGAAATCAGCATTGATTTCTCAAAAAACCAAAAACTAATTTCTTCACAACAGAAACAAAAACTAAAACACTAAATCTAAAAACTAATGAAAAAACTAGTAGTCATTTATAACCTAAAGTTTTAATACGTAATGAGTGACCACATAATCATCTTGGTTCATTTTGATTTGTGTTTAACATCTGTAGAGGCTGTGCCCAAGAAAATATTAGAATATATGAACGAGAAAGACCTAACGAAAAAACAAATCACCAGCCATTTACAGGTTTGATCTTCTACTCATGATCATTTGCATTATTTTATCATATTTCAGAATACAATATTCTTTATAAAAAACGAGTTTTTGAATACTATTTTGAAATATTCTTGAAAAATCCAAAATATCATAAATGGTTTGTAATTTTACAAGTTTTAATTTGGGTTACTGATTACATGACATAGAGGCACAGACAGTACTTGAAGAACCAATCCATAAGAATCCAACAGTTAACAACTATCACAAACTCCAACTCCAGTTTTCCTTACATCAACCAGCTACAAAACTCTTACAACACAAGCCTATGCAACAAAAAATTTCTTGAGTCCCAACTCAGCCTTTGCCTTAGTCTTGGTCAATCTAGCCTCATGGTGAACAACAACGACTCTAAGATCCATAAACCCACCGTCGGTGCGAGTCAAACCATTCCCGAAGCTTCTCAAGGCACTACATTTGGACAGAATGGTACTACAAGCAATGATTTGGGTATGAATTCCAATCCTAATACAGGTTCCAATAACAGCAACCTGATGAGTGACCATGGAAGTTCAACTTCGTGGTTATTTTCTAAAATTCCACCGTTGAAGGACACTGAGAATCAGCAAAAGAGCAACTTAAATGTACAAACAAATGATGTGGTTCCTGTAGTTATGACCTCAAGCATATTTAATGATCATCATGACATCAATGAGGCTATTTGCTACACACCTAACTCTAAGGTTTATCAAGACCAGGTATAGATGTTGATTAATAATGAATATTAGTCCAACTTCTTCGTTTGTACAAATTATGAAGCTATAACGTTGTGATTTATGTGTCTATACTTTGAGCAGCATCAAGGTAACATGACTGGTGAACATCATAAAATGTCCAACGATAATGTAAGTTATGTTCTTTTTTGTATCTAGTAAAAATTATATGTGTATGTTTTTTTTAATTATATATATAATCTATGATTTAGTCGATGGTCAACTGTAATGAGGTAACACTGAAGTCTATTATTGGTACTGCTAATTCGGAATTGTGTCTTCCAACTAACATACAACATGAACTTTATCAATGAGGTAACTCTAAACATCTTTTTAGTTTAAATTAAAGTACTGGCATGCCAAATTAATTGATATTTGAACATTGATTGCATAGGAACATGGTCATCGACTTACAATGTCATTTAATCAGATAATTTCTGGGTATAATTTTATTAATAATTTTCAATTTTAAGGAAAAATATCCAATTTTATACTACATTTTCGTTATTTACTAGGATTACACCCAGACCTATAGCATGGGATGTGATTTTTTTTCTCAACCCATGTTCATTTGGTTCTTAGATCCGTGTTGATATTTTGATTATTTTCTAGAAATATTGTTCTAGAAATTCAAAACCAGAATTAGAAGAATCGAACCCAAACTAAACCCGAGAAAATATTCTAATAGGCCCTAAATCTATATATCTAAATATCCAAACTTAAACCGAAAGCGGAACCAAATCGAGAACTAAATTTTAGAGTTTTTCATTCAATTTTTTTTATTAAAAATTTTGAATTCTTTTTATAAACATACCCGAACCCAAACTTGATCTATACCGAACCAAACTATATCCAAGAAATAAAATAGTTGAATAAGTCTTAAATCAAAATAACCAAAAACCAAATTAGATGAACCGAACCCAACAACACTACAATGTGTCCTAAATCTATATACCCAAAAAATCGAATCCAAACTGGAACCGTATCAATAATCGAATTTGTAGCCGACACATTTTTATTGAATTTTAGCATTTTTTATCATTTTTATATTAAATTTTTATTAATTTTGAATATATATATATAACAAAAGTTATCTTAAAATTATTTTAAAGATAATTATGAATTTTAGGTTAATGTTATCATATAGTTTATAGCACGGTTAAAATGAAGGTGTCTAGTATATATCAATTACAAAGTTATAAATTGTTTATAATTCCTTGTGTATAGGATTGGAACTGTGAAAGCTTCATGAATTAAGTCCTGGATCATGACATATATGCAGTGAAAAGTTCTCCCAATTTCGCATAAAATATATATATATATATATATATATTATAATTATGTTTGGTATGGTGTTGTTTAAGATTCCATCAAACTTTTGTTTCGGTTTATGAACATAAGATATATAGTCTTGTAATAAACTCTTACTATTTTATGTTCTGGTTTAGTTAACTTTTAAAATATCTACTAGTAATTAAAGAGAAAAGTTCTCTCTTTCTGCTTCGTAATTGTAGTATAGTTCCAAATATGACTAGGTTAATCTGAAGCAAATATATAATCTTATTTTGTTTATTGTATAGTTGAGTTTTCTCACGTGATAACTCTAGCCTTAAAAAATCATTGTTCGTCTTCTTCTACTGCTACTAATATTACGCTTCCTCCTCAATCCTTTAGTGAGGAACATTTGTGTCACTGCTAACATTGTGTTGGTGTCTACTAATCACACATAAAAGTTGACTTTTATGATAACACAAAAACCAAATAGTACAAGATGTGGTTTTGTTTAGAGTTGATTAGACTTAATCAAGAAAGTTTTGTTAACTTAAGTCGGTGCTTTTAGAATCAAAGAAAATCACTTATTACAAAGAGTTTTTGTTATAAAAGGAAGTCAAAGTGGAAAATAAAGTGGTGTGGAATGTTGTATAAACAACTCACGACATCGAGAGATATGACAATTTTTAAAATGATTTTTGAGTGTAAACACAAAGGTAATTTTTAGGGAAAATATAATTAAAATACGGGATTGGTAGTGATAGAGAAGATCATTATATTTTGTAACGCAGTTGTAAACATTATTATATGCTAGTTGGTTATGGGACAAGGTCTCAGCGAGACATAGATAATATAAACACTCGATATTGTTAAACTCGCTGACTCTGTGTGTGCTTCTTTACTTTCCATTATTTCTGCAATTCTTTGTTACTTCTAACAATTTTCAACCTTAACTACTCTCTGTTAGCTTATCACTTGTATGATCAATTCTAGTTGGTTTGCGTAAAAGTTTATGGTATCAGTGTTGTGCATTTACAAAGGAGGAACTATCTAAGGTGTTCTCAGGTGCAAGCTCATGTATTCCGCTCAAACAGAGGTCGAGGAGTTCGATGGCAGAGGTGACTACACTCTGAGGAAGGAGAAAGTGATTGCTCACTTAGAGATATTGGCCTTGAGTGATGCTCTATCTGATGAAGAGCCAGAATCAACAAAAGAGAAGTTTGCAAATACTGCATAAGCTAGGGAGAAAGAAAAAGTAACCAAAGACAAGAGAAAGAAGGCTAGAAGCACTATCATTATAAGTGTTTCAGATAATGTGCTGAGAAATATCGTCAAATAGAAGACTGCAGCAGATATGTTCAAAGCCTTGGAAAATCTCTACATTTTCAAAGCTCATCCCAATCGCATCTACTTAAAGTAGAAGCTCTACTGCTACAGGATGTCTGAAAGTCATTCCATTGAAGCACTGATAATAAGATTTTATTCTAGTTTTTAAACCATATTACACTAATATGTCAATGTAGTATAATAGGAGTCGATTCACGTGGGAGTGTAAGTAGCAATCAGAATATGATAGACTATTCTAATTCAAGCCAAATCAAATCAATCATTTGTTTCTATCAACCTAATTGATGAAACAACGGAAAACAAAAATAACAGTTAAATAAGTAAAAGATGAACCTAATTGAGAAATTTTAAAAGTAATAGACCAATGGAAATCAAGTGGAGTGGGAATAGAAATCAAGTGCAGTGAACAAGGTGCAGTGAAATGGATGAGAAAGAGGGTTTCTAAAAGGGCGAAGGTCATGGACCAACGTCACACTTAAAGTCACTAAATCACTTAATAAACTCAAACCATAGCGGACCTCTAGGCAATAAACTTATAATTATTGAGTCCACTCTCGTGGCAAACAATCTCTATAAAGCTTTCAACCGACCTTATCATCATAAGCGTTTAACAACTTAAATAGCGTGAAGCAACAATTTAAACGAGCCTAATAAACACCTTAGACAATTAATCTCTTAAGCTAAGGATGTAAATTTCATAGTGACGGTTGGATCAGACAATTCAACACACCTACCGGGAGCGAAAAGTCTAAGATCATGTTTCAATTGATCAGAAAGGAACAAGCATTGACAACACCAAAAAAACAAGATCAATACTATTATACTCATAAGTGACTTAAATAAACGTTAAGATCAACGTTGGTCTAGTCCTTTCTCTCATGAACCCTAAGTTTTGACTACTCAGAAACCATATGTGAAACAATCAAAATAACAATCAAAGTGGATGACATGATCATAAAATTCATAAAGTAAAGTAGAATTAAATAAACAAAATGAATTTAAAATATTATAAAAGAAAAGTGGAATTCTTGTTCTGTAATTACAACAACGAAAAGCTCAAAAGATTTTTGAAATAGTGGTAAACACTTCGATAAAAAAGGTCTTCATAACACATAGGAGTTACATACTCATCCCCCGTTAAACCTAAAAAATTGAAACAAAAAACTAAGTAAGATAGGTGACCTGACTTTGTGGGGTCGAGTCGAGTAATTGGACCGTCAAAGGTGGAGTTGACTCGGCCCATGAGGTGCAGTGAATTCATGCCACGATTTGGTACGTTACGCCGTCATGGGCCTATTGTGATATGAGGTTTGTCATGAATCGATCCACTAACACTACTATGTCATTTGAGTTCTCGTGGGTTCGTGATCTTAGTCGACTTGGGACGTGGTCCAAATTGTCGTGGGTTCGTGATCTAAGTCCTGCTCATTTCACATCTGAATCCCGTTGACAACTTTGGATGTATATGCTATGCATATGTAGCCTATGCAAACAAACTACAAATGACTTTAATGCTATGTAAATGCAACGAATATATGTGGAAAATGAACTAAAAATGACACCTAAATCATGCTGAAATATGTGTATATCAACTCCCCCAAACTTAGATTTTGCTTGCCCTCAAGAAAATGCATAATACTAAGCTGGAGAAGAGGGTGTAGAGTGGGAAATTAGAACTGAAAGAAGTTGATTCAAATGTAACCTCGATGTCCTAGATGACAGTTCTGAGAGGAAAATCAAGTGAACCGTACTTAAAAACTTTAGCCATGGCAGTCATAATTCAATCCGAGTTAAACCTCAACCTACGTATGCATTCACTTCAACCATTCCTTTTAACATTTATTAGCACAAAACCATGGATCGAGCTATTCATCTCCTTTAAACTTCTTTGGTAAAAGGTAAGGCTTAAAATATTAAAATGATCTCTTTACGGTAACTGGTCAATCAATTAAGCATAGGGATCACTCGATGAAAATAATAAGCTTCAGCATAATGCTAAAGGTGAGAAACAATGGATGCATACAAAGCAAGACTTCATCTACCCTCTCACCCAAAATTGAACTCTAGTTTATTCATCTATTCCCAGAAAATAATTTTAAATCTACCCTTTTAACCTCAGGCATTTTCACTTTCAGCCACTGTACTTCAAGATTTTCTTCTCAAACCTTTTCCAATACACATCTAAGGAGGGGGTTCTCAAACTTTAGTGGTTTGGGATTTATACAATTACAACTCCGATTATTTTCAATTCACATCACAAGACTTACTAACCATTCACCCGTTTTGATGTGTATTGCTTAAAACTGTTTCCATTTTTTTATTTTTTTACTTTCATTCCAAGAAACACATTCTAGATCACATATGACTTTCAAAGCATTCTTCTGCCCATTTTTTATACTCGACATGTCTAACAGGGTCGAGTCAAACTTTCATCCTTTTTGTTTCCATTCCCACACCATGAATTCAAAACCACCTGGTCATATCTGATTCAAAAATCATGAACAGAATCTACACGAAGTCATGCATTTGTTGGCTCTCACCTAACACTTTATACCAAATTTAATCCGAAAACAAGCCTCACATATCACACACAAATAATGATGGTTCGAAAAGAGGTTATGTTCCTGGCAGAAAGCTACTTGGGCAAACAAGATAGATGCAGAAGGTAAAGAAGATCCAATTATTTTGTGCAATTCACAAGCTCAAATTCGATGCATATACTTGACAATTACTAGTCAAATTAAGGTGATCACTTAGCAAGCAATGGAGTGAGATCAAAACATGTGTCAATCAAGGCATGATAGTCGAACTAAACATTCCTTGCATGGTGCAGTCTTAATTTTTAGAGCAAACTTCGTGTGCAGCAAATAACTAACATCTAGGACATTGAATCTAGCAAATAAATCAGCGAGTTTACACAGTTAAATCGTCCTAATTCCCAAAATCGATTTATACTTGATCTTACATGAATGCGACAACTACATAACACTCTTTTTTTTCTTCTTTTTTTGAAGCAGTGTTATGTAGTTGAACATCATATATGAATTTTTGTGTTTTTCTATTCCCTATATGTGATGCATAAACTAAATGGAATGCATGAGCTGAGTGGAACCAAAAAATAAGAAACATGGAAAACATGTTAATAACCTCTAGGATCTTTCCCCAATCTTAAAGAACACAGTCCCTTGTGTAATTAAAGTCTGAAAGAAAATCATAGACAAACCAATACAAATGTATATACAATAAAATAAGAGAATGGAGTTTGTTACCTTACCACAAAAGAGACCAGCCTGCCTAATCTACATCCATGTCGGGGTCGTGGGGGTTGTGGCTCTTACTGTTGTTCCTGAGGGGAGTTGAAGAGGTTTGAAGCTGACCCAGTGGGTCCAAAAAGTTCATCTCCGCTTGCGGTTGAAAAAATTATGGTTGGAGCTCATGTGGTTGGAATTATTGTTGTTGGAACTCATGCAATTGTGGTGCTGGAACTTCTAAGACGTAGATTTTGGTTCGATGATCTCTTTTCAAGTGGCTGTTCAAGACTCGACTCAAGGTGTAACTCAGGGATCTTTTCAGTGGCATAGTTGTATTGCTTGATACGATGTTCGACTGTTGGCTTGGGCTAAGTAAACGTGCTTAGAACGAAGTGAAATAATTTTGGCACCACCTCGTGCTGCCGTTGAGAAGATATTGGTCTGTCTATGTATGATGATGCACAGCGAGGTTGCTCTGATGATGAGCGCCTTCTAACTTCTTTCACGGTTGACGTGGATCGTCAGTGATGTGGCGGGCTTGGTGCTCTAACTTCTAGAGGGATTAAGTCTCTTGTTGGGTGAGAGCTAGAGCTAAGCTTGATGTCCTTGAATTGTGCATCCAAAGTTGTCAATTTTTTAGTAGTCCATTTACAGAATCATTGCACAAGACCAAGGTGTTTCTAAGCTGCTTCCACTCCCTTACTCATATGTGGGTGTGTGTACTTTTCAAACTAAAAGAATTTTGGAGCGTTGTCTGACTGCTTTGTTGTATCTTGCCTCCACTCCTGAGGTTCTTGTCTCTACTCCTAGGATTCAGCATGAGCTCGTTTTCCAAAGAGTATTCCTGTTGGAGGGAGAAAAGCAATCTTCCTTAATATGATGAGTGAAGTATATTCCACATTACGCAGTCCTATCTTGGAGTCCTTTCCCATTTTTGAGTGCGTGAACATGTATAACCAAGTCCCTCCAGGTGGTGATGGTACTATGAATCGATTTGTCTTGAAATAAGCTACATCGATCCATTATGGAGGTGTTGCCGTTTTTTGAGTGGAACGTTACGTGCCTCGAGAATTTTTGTCACGATCCTGCCGATTTAAATTATTACTTTAGTCTTATCTGACAACCGAGATGCCCATCCTCGGTAAGTGGTGATATGATTCATTGATACTTTAGTGAACCCGATTCCATTTGCCTCTCCCTTAAACGGCATGCCATAGTTACCAGTGTTGTAAAGAATCAGGATGAGAGCCTCGTCAATCATCTCCCTTTCTGTAAGGCGCACGTATCCCGACTCGCAACTGGTAAAAGGCAATTGCCCTATGGAAGTAGCGAATGACAAGATTTTGGAAGTTCCCATACTTGTTGTCGGAAAGATCATATGGCGCAAGACCTACTATTACAAGGCACATATGATCTAGCTTTTCTCTACTCTATTTAACATCGAGTCTTTGTAAGCAAAAAGTTATAAAATCTCTTCGAATAATTTGGCTGTGAATGAATATTTTATGTTGTTGAATTCAAATGTTAATTTGCCAAATCCACCTAAGCGCTTTATCCGCTCTTGCTTACTAGAGTACTCGCTCAATTTGACTGACGCGACAACCTAAATGGTTTCCTTCATATATGATTCACAAACATTGGATACAAACTGCGTTATTCCACTCTAGTGCAACATAAAATTGACATCGTTGGCAATCTAAGCTTGACCATCGTGGCCTGATGCATGTATCTTGTACCACCCACTTTCTTTTACAGAAACGTTTTGATCGATTCCTTATAGCGTACTTTATGGGGTTCTTCATTACAGTCAAAGTTGTCTCCACCGTCATCTCCCTCACCAAGACTATCACATCCGTCAAATGTTTCATTATAATACGAGTCTTTACGAATGGTTTTGCTTTTACTGTTCTCTTCTCACCTCTGCATAAGGTCTGAAACTGAGTCGTCGTCTTCAACATGTATTGGAGATCTTTTTGTGGTCGAAAGTGTCAACCTTCTCTTCAAAGAAGAGCCACTACACCTCATCATATTTGTGTGGTTGAAAGGTTGAGTCGTTCACAGAGTCGTTGTTGAAAGCTGGTGGGACTCGGATGTCGCAACCGAGTTAGAATGTTGGCACGTGGAACTCGAAAGCGCAACTGAGAACAAGAAGCAGGCGGTGACTCTGTCTACTTCACACGGACTGGCATGTCGAATCCCTAGTTGTCACAACGGAAAAAGAATGACTCGGGAAGTACTCTCGTGTTGGTGCTGGCTTGACTTGAACGGCGGCTAGAGTCAGGGTCATCTTCAGCTACGACTCATGTATAGTTGGATTGGCGGCTGTGTGACTCAGATGTAGTAATCGAGTTGTTGAGCCGGCACATGACATTGGGAGAGCAAGTGGTGTCGAAAAAGGCGGCGATGAACTTCAAGGCACGAATATTGACTAATTGTCATGATGCAGTCCACATGGACAACTTCACTCGGTATCACGGACGAAGATCGACGGTGGTTTGACTCGATGGTTTAGTGACTTTACACGAGCCATTAACTTCTAAAGTAGGCTTGAAATTTCACAAAAGTGGAAACAAATTCAGTAAGAACAAAGATATGAAATACATTTGTTGTTCTTATGAATGTAGTGCAGTAGTGTCTTTGTTAGAGGTGACTGAGGAGAGAGATATCAAATATGATAATAATAATAATAATAATAATAATAATAATAATAATAATAATAATAATAATAATAATAATAATAGTAATAATAATAATAATAATATTGAGAAAAAAAGAGTAAGGAAGCCAAGACATGTGACTCATGTGCTGATATGACTTAAAAATATGTTCCCTCCACCACGCCTATACTCACAATAATGAATGAATCTGGCTACAAACCTCTATTGTGGGTTTAACGCCCTTACACATAGAGTCAAACGCAAACTATATATATATTAATTTATTTTTAAAAACATTTGACCATAGGTAAGGTTGAAGTCTAGATCACTAGATTTCTAAAATGAAAAATCAAGATGAAAGAAAAAGAAAAGAAAATAGCTACAAACTGAATTAAAAATATCTATAAAGATACCATGGGATTGCCTCACAACTGCTCTTGTTTAAAGTCTTGAGCTTGACTCCTCACGACCATCAGGAATGGGGTGGATCATCGAGATGAACCAAAGTTCCCTCGGGTTTGATTTCGTCAGCCAAGTAAGGTTTAACCTTCTGACTATTTATTGTGAAGTTTTCTCCATCTATGTTGATCAGAGTTATAGCTCTATATGGGAAGACATCTTTAACTTTGAAAGGACTAGATCATCTTGACTTCAACTTTCCAGGGAATAACTTGAGTCATGAATTGAACAACAACACTTTATTACCAGCTGTGATCTTCTTTGGTGCAATCATTTTATCATGAAAAGCATTAGCCTTATTCCTTGTAGATTTCTAAGCTCACATAAGCTTCAAGTCCGATCTCCTCTAACTCGTGCAAGTCTATAAGTCTTTTCTCTTGAACAATCTTTATATCAAAATTCAGATGTCAACAATGATTTGTACTATATCTCAACACGCAAATGACATGACTTCCCATACAACATCTGAAACGGAGTTCTTCCAATTGGAATTTGAAAGTTGTTCTATAAGCCCACATAGTGTCATCTAACTTGATTCTCCAATCTCGCTTTGAAACTCCCACAACTCTAGCTAAGATAGTTTGATATACTTGTTTGACACTTCTACATGTCCACTCATTTAAGAGTGATAAGAATCGCGACCTTGTGTTTGATCTCATGCTTCTTTAATAACCTCTCAAACACTTTGTTGATAAAATGAGAGCCCTCGTCACTTATTACAACTATTGGAACACCAAACCTTGGAAAGACGATGCTCTAGAAAAGTTTCAGCACTACTTTAGTATCATTCGTTGGATATGATATTTCCTCAACCCACTTGGTAACCTAGTCGACCACTACCATAATATAATTGTTTTCATGTGATGGTGGTTTGAACAGCCCCATAAAATCTTTCCCCAATATTCAAACAACTCAATCTAAAGAATCGGATTTGTGGCATTTCGTTTCTCTTGCCGATGTTCCCTATCATTTGACAAAGATCACACTTAGAGATAAATGCTTGAGCGTATCTGAACATAGTATGCCACCATAATCCCGCTTACTAAACCTTTTGAACCGTCTTGAATGTAGCAAAATGACCACCTTATGTTGAACCATGACAGTGCTCTAAAACTGCATGCTTGAACTTCTTCCTCTCTAATGCAACTTTTGAACAATCCATCAGATCCTTTTTGTATAGATAGGACTTTTCCCAGAAGTAGTGATTCACATCTCTAAAAAATTTATTCCTGTGATAAGAATCCATGCTCTTCGACACTTCACCAACAACAAGGTAGTTGACCAAATATGTATACCAGGGTACCGTAGTCCCATCTAGCTTACTTATATGCTGAGGGCGAGTCCCAAAATCTTGTAAGCTACACTCGTTCACCAGATACTCGAGGTTGGATTCCGAGTGGAGTTCATGAACTCGAATCGTCACTCCTTTGAGTGACATGAGTTGCTCATCTGGCATGGAGTCGTCAATCAGGGTCGAATTGTTTATTATCTTCCGTGATAAGTGATCAACTACCCTATTTTCAACTCCAGGTTTATCTCCTACTTCCATGTCAAATTTTTGTAGTAGCAATATCCACCTCAGTAACCTTGGCTTAACATCCTTCTTTTCCATCAGGTATTTCAAGGCCGCGTGATCCGTATGCACAATCACTTTGGAACCAAAAAGGTAGGATTTGAGATTCTGAAAGTCAAAGACCACATCAAGGAGCTCTTTTTCAGTAGTTGCATACTTGACCAGAGCGTCGTCAAGTCTCGTGCTGGCGTAATAGATCACATTCAACTTCTTGTTTATCCTATGAACTAGAACTACTCCCCCCGCATAATCACTTGCGATCACACACAATCTCAAACGGTATAGTCCAATTTGGAACCTGGACTATTGGAGCACAAACCAAAGCTTTTTTGATATTCATAAACACCTCAAGACACTAAGATTTTAAGTTGAACTCGAACTCTTTGCATAGCATGCGAGTCAGAGGTGTTGCAATTTGAGAGAAGTGTTTGATGAACCTCTAGTAGAAACCATTATGTCCTAAGAAACTTCTGACATCCTTCACCGTCTTAGGAGGCTGCAGCTAAACCATGACCTCAATCCCCTTTTATGATATCTTGTCCTAAAGCAATTCCTCCATTGACCATGAAATTACACAGAGCCCAGTTCAGCACCATATTAGTTTTCACACACCTGCTAAGTATCATGCACAGTTGTGACAAACAAGAGGATAAAGAAGATCCATAGACAGAGACTTTGTCCATGAAAACTTCACATGTCTCCTCAATTAGATATGAAAAATAGAAGTCATGCAGCATTGAAAAGTAGCAGGTGCATTGCACAAACCAAATGACACTTTTTTATATTCAAATGTTCCACATGTACAAATGAAAGTGATTTTTCTTGGTCATCGGGATATATAGGGATTTGAAAGAATCCACTATACCCATCTAAGAAGCAATAATATTTGTGACTAGATAACCGCTCTACCATTTGATCAATGAAATAAAGTGGGAAATGATATTTCCTAGATGACGAATTTAACTTCTTATAATCAATACATGTTTTATGGCCAGTGATAGTTCGAATGGGATCAATTCATTTTTATCATTCCTAACAGCAGTAGTTCCTCCTTTTTAGGGACACAATGCATGGGTGAAACCCACTTACTATCAAAAATTTGATAAATCACATCAGCATCTAGCAACTTAAGAATCTCCTTTTCACCACTTCCTTCAGATTCAGATTCAACTGCCTTCGAAGCTCAATGCTTGAATGTGATTCGTTTTCAAGATGGATCTTATGAATGCAAAAACTAGGTAATGTGCCTATAATGTCAGCTAGCGAATAACTTATTGTTTTCCTAAACTTTTTCACTTCAGTGAACATCATGCTTAACTCATCATCACTCAAAGCATCATTTACAATGACGGAATAAGTGAAGTTATGGCCCAAGAAAGCGTACCTTAGCCCTGCATGAAGTGGTTTCAATTCCACTTTAGGAGCTTTGAGCTCAGACCAGTCATCATTGATTGTTGAAGGAGTGCACTCGACCTGTTGCAGCTCGAGTCCATGGCTCATGTGTGGTATAGTCATTATCATTGCTGAAGTTGATCCTTCCATCAATGCACCTTAATCCTCAGAACTCGTGTCAAACAACTCTTTAATCACAATTGAACTCTTAACTGGCTTATGCGCGTCTAGAAGCTTTCCATGAAAATTCAACTTCCATTCTTAAATATCTTTCTACAGTTGGCTTGGTTAAAGCAACTTGCAGTTGATCTTCTGCTACTAACTCCTCCAGTAACTCATAAGCCAAAGCATCAATTTCCTGAATCGAGAAAATATGAACCTTAATGATTGGCTTCTTCATCACCTATTGATGTTGAACTTCATCTTGAAGTTCTTCCCCAGGTTAAGCTCGATTTATCCTTTCTGAATATCAATGACTGCACCAACAATAGCTAAGAAGGGTTTTCCAAAAAGCAGCGGATCCTTAGGTTCATCATCCATATCCAACACAACAAAGTCAGTTTGTATCTCAACTCCTCCAACCTTCACATGAAAATCTTCTAAGATGCCGTGAGGAATTCTCACTGACGTATCTGCTATATACAAAGATATCTTACAGGATTTGTAGTCACTGAAACCTAATCTCTTATAACTGAAAGTGGCATGAGGCTTACTAATGGACAAAGATTGCATAAACAATTACCAAAGGATAAGGGTACAAGTGAGGTAGGTATTGTGAAATTTCCAGGATCACAAAGCTTCTTTGGTACTACTTTCCTTAGTTAGATGACACATATTTCGTGAGTGAGCACTACCATACCTTCAACCTTTTTTGTTTTCTCCTTGATCGCATCTTTCAGGAACATCTGATAAAGAGGCATCAACATAAAAGCATCTAATATTGGAACATTGAGCGCAATGCCTTGAATTTGCTTATCAAATAGTGCTTTGTACTTCTCAAAAATATCCTTCTTAAACCTCTGTGAAAAAGGCAACTATGATTATAAGATGGAGGAATATATGGTTTCCTCAACCTGATCATCTTCATTCTCGAGTGCTTTTTGACATACCAAGTAAACTAGTTTCTGGTGAACGTATAACAGTTTATCAAGCTTCTCACTCAAAGCTTTGATTTCTTTTCTGCTAACTGACTCATATTCAAATCTACCTCTCACAGTTATGTGGTATTCTTCGTTGTACTAACCATCAGCTTGAGCTAAATTCGTTACTAGCTCTCAACCTTCATCAACATCTTTGTTGGATAAATTTTCATTGCTTGCAGTATCTAGTAGCATGCAAATTTTTGGATGAACTATTCGGTAAAGGGTGCTGAATATAGACTCAATTTTAAAGACATGATGAGGGCACTGAGATTGGCACATTTTGAATCGCTCCTACACTTCAGAGAATAATTCGCCATTCTTTTGCGTAAAACTGGAATTTCATTGCGGAGTTTCATAGTTCTTGAGGTGGAGAAATAATTGGTTAGAAAAGCTCTCTTACATTCATCCCATTAAGGAGTAGTGCATCTAGGTATGTGCTTCTCCCAGAGGCATGTTTTATCTCCTAATGAGAACAAAAAAAACCAAAGCTTCAAGGCATCCTCGCTTGAAGTCACAGAGCCTCTTGAATTCATCTAGATGGTTAAGGGGATCTTTAGTTGATAGTCCATGAAATGTTTTGTACAAATCATGGCAATAGTACCACTTTTGATCTCAAAGTTGTTGTTTGGGATAGCAGGAGGCACAATGCCATGTCGCAAAGTGTGAGTGTTGGGCGCATCACCGGCCCCTATTATTCTGGCCCTCTTCTAGTGAGTTCTAATTCCAGGTAAGTCTAGGTGCAGCTGATGTGTGTTCGATGCTTCTGAGTGATCCACTGACATTATGTTTTCTAGATTAAAATGGAGACGATGGTCTAGTATGTTCCCTTAGGAACCCTAAGTTGACTACTCAGAAACCAGGGGTGAAACAATCAAAATAACAATCAAAGTGGAGGACATGATCAAAAAATTCATAAAGTAAAGTAGAATGAAAATAAACTAGAATTGAATTAAAAAGATTATAAAACGGAAGTAGAATTCTTTTTCTCGAAAACAAAAAGCTCAAAAGTTTCTAAAGTAACAGTAAAACTTCGATAAAAAAAGTATTTGTAACATAAAGGAGGTATTTGTACTCTTCCCCTCTTAAACCTAAAAATAGAAACGAAAAACTAATTAAGATATGTCACTCAATTTCGTGGGTCGAGTCGAGTAATTGGATCGTCAAAGGTGGAGTTGACTCGGCTTATCAGGTGTAGTGAATTCATGCCATAATTCTTTCCATTACGCCGTGCTGGGCATGTAGTGATATAAGGCTCGTCATGAATCGATTCAGTTATCCTTGATTTGTGATCCGAGTTGACTTGGGACGTGGTCCGAATTGTCGTGGTTTTGTGATCCGAGTCATGCTGATATCACATTTTAGTCACATTGACATGTAAAACCAGTCTCGTTTATTATTTGCATATCTAGTCCAAATTTTTCCTGAAAACAACTCCAAATGCAATGTGTATGCTATGCTAATATAATATATGCAAACAAACTACGAATGAGTTGAATGCTATGTAAATGCAAGGAATATGTATGGAAAACGAATTAAAAATAACACCTAAATCATGCTAAAATACGTGTATATCAAGCATACATTGATGATCCTTAAGAATAATAACGACTTCAAGAACGCCAAAGTCAAGGTATCTAATGAAAATCAAGCTATACTTCTTTTATTGTCATTGTCAAGACAATTTGATCAACTGAGGGACATGCTGAGATATGGAAATGGTAGAACAACACTGACCCTAGATGAAGTTACTTGTTGTCATCTACACAAAGGAGCTGGAGTTTGGGTCAAACAAGAGAGCAAACAAGGTTTAGGTTGAAGGACTTTATGTTAAGGAAAATCAGAATCAAGAGGTATAAGCGAACAAAGGGATGAAAAAACAAAAGCAACAAAGCAAGATCCATATCAACAAGAAACATAACAAGATGGTGATCAAGCAAGTAGCAACAGAACATAATCTTCTGCATTTAGCAAAAATTTGGTTGAAGCTTCAAGTCTCTATGTCTCTGAAGCACTTCAGATTGCTGGTTTGCGCTTGGAAAATTAGTGAATTTTGAATACTGCTTGCACACATGACAAGAAATTCAAACGTGAATGGTTCGAGGAAGTTAATGGAAGTGCAAGACGATCAGTCAAAATGGGTAAAAAATCATTGTTGAAGGTGAAAGGAGTAGGCACAATGAAAATCAAGAACAATGATGGGCTGACTATGGTTGTCAAGGATGTGAGGTATGATCTTGAAATAAACATAAATATGTTGTCACTTGGAACATTTGATGAAGCTGGATACAAGTTTGAATTAGAGAATGGTGTGTTAAAGGTTATATCATGAAGTTAAGTGCTAGTGGGAAGAGACAAGAGGGTATCTATCTACAGTTCAACACAAACGATCACTCGACTCTCACAGTTGAAAGGAGGAGCTTAAACACCACAACAAAATAGTGTTGCATAGAGATCGAATCAAACCATAGTAAAGAACGTCGGAAGTATGTTGTGTGATTCTAGATTTCCAAAGGTATTATGGGTTGAGATTACATATATGGTTGTTATGCTCATTAAAAAAAACACCTTCAACAGTTGTTGAGTTTGAAATTCCATACAAGAAATGGAATGGCTGACCTCCTGATTACACCTACATGGAGGAGGTACGAGTATGTTACATATGTTCACATAAGTGATGGCAAGCTGAATTTGAGGGCCAAGAAAGGAGTCTTAATCGAGTATCGAGATGGGGTAAAAGGATACAAAGTGTGGCTGATTGAAGAAAATAGATATTTCACCAGCATAAACACAATATTCCAACCAAATCAGGTCTATAAATACTTGATGAAGAACAAAGGAAGCTTAGATATTAAGGAAAATAAGCTAACCAAATTTTTTCTACATTTAAAAATTGGAGATGAATGAGCTTCCAGCTCGAGTGGAGATAAAACACCTGCATCACCTGTATATCCAAGTTTAAGCGTATTGTTTCATTATAAAACAGAAGAAGAGGAACATCAGATTGTTGATCACAACAGACCACCGAGCTATCACTTGGTTATCGACAAAGTGAGAAAGGGAATTCAAAACTCTAAAAGGTATGATGATGAATTCTCTTTTGAAACTCTTTATACATCAGAAGATGGAGAAACTGCATAACCTGCAGATTATAGAGAAGCAAAGTTAGATTCCAATTGGTCGAAGTGGAAGCAAACTATGTATGAAGAAATATAATCACAAATGAAGAATCAAACATGGATTTCAGTTTCCAAACTTGAGAATCAGAAGATGATTAGCAGCAGATGGGTTTGCAAGTATAAGCAAGGTATATCGGGTGTAGACTTCAAGACTCAATGCCAAACTTATGGCTAAAGGTTGTGC